>JAGFMF010011681.1:7296165-7339458 GCA_019455555.1 Galemys pyrenaicus
TCTTCTTCATATTGGTTGTTTGTGTATAGGAAGGCTACTGATTTTTGTGCATTGATTTTGTATCCTGCTACTTTACTAAACTGGTTGATTGTTTTAATTAGTTTTTCTGTAGTGCTTTTAGGATTTTCCAAGATTATTATCATATCATCTGCAAATAATGATAGTTTTACTTCCTCTTTCCCTATTTGGATTCCGTGTATGTCCTTTTCCTGTCTTATTGCTCTAGCTGAGACTTCCAGTTCTATATTGAATAGCAGTGGAGAGAGTGGGCATCCTTGTCTTGTTCCTGATCTTAAGGGAATGCTCTCAGTTTTTCACCATTGAGGATTATATTAGCAGTGGGTTTGTCATATATAGCTTTTACCATGTTGAGGTATGGTCCTTCTATTCCAAAGATTTCGAGAGCCTTTATTATGAATGGATGTTGGACTTTTCAAATGCCTTTTCTCTATGAATTGATGTGATCATATGGTTTTTGTTCTTTTTGTTGATATGATTGATTACGTTGATTGATTCTCGGATACCATCCTTGAGCTTCTGGAATAAATCCCATTGATCGTGACGAATTATCCTTTTTATGCATTGTTGTATTCTGTTGGCCAGAATTTTGTTGAGGATTTTTGCATCCGTGTTCATTAGGAAGATTGGTCTGTAGTTCTCTTTTTGTGTTATCTTTGGTTTTGGTATTAGTGTAATATTGGCTTCATAGAACTTATTAGGTAGTATTCCCTCTTTCTCGATTTCTTGAAAGAGTTTGTGTAGGATAGGTACTAGTTCACTTCTGAATGTTAGGTAGAATTCATTTGTGAATCCGTCTGTTCTGGGCTTTTGTCTTTGGGGAGTGCTTTGATTACTTCTTCAATTTCACTGCTTGATATTGGTCTGTTTAAGTGTTCTATTTCTTCTTTGTTTAGCTTTGGATGGTTATATCTCTCTAAAAACTGGTCCATCTCTTCTAGAATATTAAGCTTGTTAGCATATAGCTGCTTATAGTATTGTCTGACTATTCTTTTAATCTCTTTTGTGTCTGTTGTAATTTCTCCTCTTTATTTGAGATCCTGTTTTTGGTGTTTTCTCTTGTTTTTCCTTCCTTAGCCTGGCTACAGGTTCATATATTTTTTTTTTTTTTACTTTTTCAAAGAACCAGCTTTTGGTTTATTAATCTTTTGGATTGTTTTCTTAATTTCTAATTCATTTATTTCTGCTTTAATTTTTATGATTTCTTTTTTTCTACTGGTTTTTGGATCCTTTTGTTGCTCTTTTTCTACATTGTTAAGGTGTGAAATTAGATTGTTTCTTTGAGTTTTTTCTTGTTTGTTGATGTGGACCTGGATTGCTATAAACTTCCCTCTTAGTACTACTTTTGCTGCATCCCATACATTTTGGAATGATGTGTCCTCGTTGTCATTCAGTTCAAAGTATTTCTTAATTTCCTCTGTGATTTCCTCTATAATATATTGTTCTTCCATTAGTTTTGGTTTCAATCTCCATGTTGCGGGTGAGTTTCTTGTTTTCTTTTTGTGATTTATTTCTAATTTGATACTTTTGTGATTGGTGAATATAGTTGGAATGATTTTGACCTTACTGAATCTGTTGATTTTGTCTTGTGGCCCAATATATGATCAACTCTGGAGTATGTTCCATGTGCACTTGAGAAGAAAGTGTAATCTGATTTTTTTGGGTGCAGGGTCCTATAGATCTGTTAAGCTCATGAGCTTTAGGTCTTTATTGAGGGCTCTAGTCTCTTTGTTTATTTTTTGTCATGTTGATCTGTCCATGGGTGAGGGTGGGGTGTTGAAGTCTCCTACTATATAGGTGCTTTCTTTAATGTTTTCTTCTAGAGCTGATAGTAATTGTCTGATATATGTTGGTGCTCCTTCATTTGGAGCACATATGTTGATGAGTGTTATACTCATCAACTTGCCTTTGACCATTATGTAGTGCCCTTCTTTGTCTTTTGTTACTTTTTTTCATTTTGAAGTCTAACTTGTCTGATATAAGTATGGCTGTCCTGCTTTCTTTTTTGGTTCCATTGGCTTTTAGGATTGTTTTCCAGCCTTTTACTTTCAACCTATGCTTATCTTTTGTGTTTAAATGTGTTTCCTGAAGACAGCAGAAGGTTGGCTTATGTTTTTTTAATTCAGCCTGCTACCCTGTGTCTTTTTATTGCTGAGTTTAGTCCATTTACATTTAAAGTTAAAATAGTTATGCTGGCATCTGTGTTTGCCATTTTGCCTTTTTGAGTTGTTTTCCCTTGTCTTATACTGTTATTCTTTTTCACTTTAGAGCTTGCTGTAGTTTTTAGGAGAGGAGGTTTGGTCATGCTGAATATCTGGAGTTTCTGTTTGTCTGGTAAAGTCCATGTTTTTTCTTTATAAATGAAGGAAAGCTTTGCTGAATACAAGATTTGTGGTTGGCATTTGTTGTCTTGCAGTTTTTTGAATATATCCTTCCTCTCCCTCCTTTGGCATAGTATGTCATCCGTGAAGTCTGATGTCAGCCTGATAAGTTTTCCTTTGTATGTTATCTGTATCTTTGCCCTTGACAGCTTCATTATTTTTTCCTCGTCTTGTATTCTTGGTAGTTTTACTATTATATGTCTAGCTGTATTTCTTTTTCTAGCATAGAAATTTGGGGTACATCTTGCTTCTTGTATTTCTAGCTTCATTGCATCTTTTAAGCTTGGGAAATTCTCTATTATCTCCTTGAATATATTATCATTTCCCTTACCATTTTCAATTTCTGGGACTCCTGTAATTCTTATATTACTTTTCTTGATGGTGTCTGAGAGTTCTCGAAGCATGACCTCGGTTTTTTTCCCTTTGGATTTTTCTGTCTTTTTCTGCTTTGATTCTTTTTGTTTCTGAGTCTTCTATAGAACTAATTCGTTCTTCCATCTCATCCAATCTGCTTCCCATATATTTTTTTTAATCTTCCTGCAAGTTCTCCACTGTCTTTTTTAATGACTGGTTCTCCTTTTCCAAATCATTTATTCTTTTTAAAATACCAGTCATTTTTTCAATCATGCTGGTTCTGAACTCTTCTTCTGTTAGGCTGGACATTCTAGGTTGTTGTTGAGTTCTTTTTTTGGCTTTCTTTTTGTGTTGTATTTTTCCCCTGTGGGCTTGCTTGGTTAGTTGCAGTTTTTCATCTTCCTGATGTCTGCTTTCTAATTTGTTGTATTGGGACACTGTCTTGCTTGTATTGTCAGGCATCTCTTTGGGTGTTCCTTTTGGGGTATCAGGAACAGGCCTGGAGATGCCTGTATCTGCTCAGATCTCAGCAGCTTCAGGCTTTGTAGTGTGATAGTCTTGATCCCTTTCCACAAGTGGCGTTTATGAATGCTCTTTCTGCCGTTCCAATTTTTTTTTTAAAGATTTACTTATGCATACAAGACCTGGGGTACAGGCCAGAGTCAGGGGAGGTGAGAGGATTCACCAGAGATAGAGTGGGGGGAAGAACAGGCAGATCTACTGAAATACACTGCTGAGGGGAGCAGCGGGTGAAGCAGGAGAGGTCTGCTGTGCCATGTGTGTCCCCTCCCTGGCTGGGGATGGAACTCTGGCTGTTGTGTTATGGATGCTTCACAGTGCGGTGCTCAACCTGCTGCCCCACCAGGGTGGCCCAATTTTTTATTTTTTATATTTTGAATTATCTCAACAAGAACACGTATACACATTTTTGAAGTGATGGTTTTATTTCAGATAATGACTTATTGAATGTTAAAAATAATACTGTTTTATGGCTTAGCCAAAATTATTCTACCATTAGTGAAGACAATCATTTTGGCAAGTTTGCAGCTTTTTTTCAAGCATTGGTTAAGCTAATTGAGCTTAGGAATTTATGCAGCTTCAGAAATTTAAAATCACTTGTCTCCCACAGTAGACCATTTCGTGGTCTTATTTATTTATTTCCATTCCATGGTCTTAAATGAAAATTTTACCAAATAACCCTCATAAGAATACATACGTATAATAGGGTGCAGTAGATGTCATTCTACTAAATGCCAATTTAGAAAATTTTTTACCTTTTATATGAAAATTTTGAAGCATCAAGATTTTTCTTTACATAATAAGCTTTTTGCATATTTACTCATTTTCACTTGATATTTTAGTTGCTCTTGCATATCCTGCATATCAGTGACATAGTCTTGATTTTCCCTCCAGCTATACAGGTTTTTATTTTCTTTTTTGACCTTTATCACTTTTAATCTCTTCCTAATATGTCTAGTAAGGGTGATTTTATAATTGGAAAATCTTATCCTGATTTTCCTATGAAAAAGGAAATTACTAAATGAGAGAAATTTTGCAAAGCTTAGGCTTTGTTTTTTCATTTATTTTTAAACATAGTAGAAACTTTAAGGTGAATATGTCATGTGCAAAAATTTTAACCAAGAAATATGAAAAGATCTTTAGAAATTGTGATTTCACCAAATGGTGACAAGTTTATATTTGCATATATTATTTGTATCTTTGTATAGATAGATAGTGTCTAACTTTGTGAGAATTGTATTATCCAAAATACATTCTTTCCTTTTAACATGTTATGTGTTTCTGTAGTCGACTTTTCAGCATTAGTGTTCATTAGCTTCCTTAATGAAGATTTTTATAGGCAAAGTGGAAGAGGGCCAACTTTTTATTGTTAATGCAGCAGCACAATTAACTATACAAGGTTTGTTTATTATAGCTGAATACTAGAACAATGCTTCAAAGAAGAAAACATAGCAATGTGTTAGTCTGGCCAATTGTAGTAATGTCTCTTTGGGTGGTTCTTGAATTTGTAAGCACATGCTTACATTTTTCAGATAATTGAATGAAATTGTCTAATTTTAATTGCCTTTCTATTGCACTGTTACAAGAAAACAATGGAAATTTTGCATGGAGAAATAATTGTTTGGAAGAGGTGTCATGTGTATTTTGGTTGCAAAAAGCACAAGTAGATGTTAGAAAGGTAATGAAAATTCACTCTACGGTACATTTTTTATTTATAATTTTGCTCACTCCTAAAGAAAAATGATATAATGGTAATAGAATAAAAAATTGCAATAGGGTCAATATGTGCAGAGAGTTTAGGGCTTTGTTCGTTTCACATTTTCCTGGCAAAGTCCTGATTTCAGATACTCCTTTTACTTTTTCTGTAAATACATTTGTAAATGAGAATACCCTTTGAGCCTATGATTTAGCAAATGTGGTTAGCCAGTGTTTTAGACATTGTGAGAATACACATAAAAAGATGAGGAAATGGTAAAAGATATTGAGATTATAGTTCATTTACATAAAAATGAAGGATCATAAATGATAAAAAGCTAAGAAGATTTATTGGCTAGTAAAAGAGGATATGCAATTGATTAATAGATTATACATTGTTACACTTTGTTTGAAAGAAGATAAAAAAAGAAATAGTTTTCACAAGTAATAGACTTATCTTGAATTTTGTCATGTTCCTTATTGTTTAATCTTTACAACATCTGTTCCAGGTAAATGTTATCACCCTCATCTTTATAGTTAGGGAGACTGAATCTCAGAGAGCTTGAATAGTTGAAGGTCACACAAAGCCAAAATTTAAATTCTAATTTTAAATCCCATTTTCTTTCTAATCATAATAAGTGACTTGAACCCCTCAAAGGTTATACTTTTCTTTAAACTTGACTGAATTGGTGTAGAATATTGGATATCTGTAATTAAATGCTACAATTAATCTTATCAAAAGATAAGGCTTTATTTGATTCTTAAATGTACCAGTTTATGTTAGGGGACTTGATATTCATAATAATAGCATGAGTGATTGAAGTCATCAGAGTAATCAAGTAATTTTGTTTAGTAATAATACATAAGAATAGCATTTTAAACTTTAAAGGGCACCTGGAAATCTATAATCTGAGCACCTTAAACCTTTTATTAGATCTACCAATAATTGGTTTAGTTCCACTTTGATCTTTCTAAAGTGAGGGAAAAATTGACCTTTTTGAGTTCAGGAACTGTTTTAGTGTATTTCAACACATGGCTTTCGTTTCCCTCCCAGTTTTGGGCAGTTACTAATAGATGGTTGAATGAATAAATAAAATGATATGTTTTAAAAGGAGGTGCAAGAAACTTCAGGTGAATATGTACTCACAAGTGTTTGAAAATAAGCAATGAAATATTTTGAGTAGAGACAGCCAGGTTGCAATCATATGAAATTGAAACATTGTATTAAAATCTTATTTTGTTTTTAAACCACAGTGGTATAATTATACAGTGCATGAAAAAACACCTGGATCACTTGGTACTTAGTAGGCATTTAGTCACTACTTGTTAAGCAAATAAAGAACCACAGTGGAGACTTTTAATTCTTTTTTCAAAAAGTTAGTTCCTGAAGGATACAAAAAGTAAGAGAATTTATAATACTACAGAGCTATACTGGTTTTTTTGTTTTTTCTGATAGTATGTCTTTTGCTTATTATATTAAATCAGAAAATAACTTGTTACATATTACTTATATCTACAAATAGATATATCTGTGTAGTGATAGGCAAGCAATTTCTGTAAGAGTGCAGTTTAATTCCCCACTATACTCTCTGGTTGAAAAAGGGGTTGAGTGCAGGTGAAATTTGAAATTTTCCCAAAGACTCTAGAGTTCTACCAATTAAGTGGTATGTTGAAAATGTAGAATATTCCACACAAGAACGTTTAACCAGCTTGCCTATCAAAACAAACCAAAAAAATGCTATACTGTAGGATAAGCATGTAGTTTATAAACTTGAAAGTTTTATGATATTAGAACCACTTAGAAATTTTTAGTGCATACATTATTTCACATGTAAATAATATGTATTGCATCTTATTTAACTTTTGTAAATTAAACCATGTATTAATCTCTCTTGGACAGAGGAAAGAGCATACTTGAGAGAAATATAAAGAGTTCAGGTGAGAGTCATTCAGCTTCATTTCCTTTCATTTCATTCTTGTTTCCTGATCAGTGAATGTGTGTCCCTGAGTCAGAGATAGAAGATGTTCTTTCAACTCTTAACTGTTTGATAGTATGAACAACTTCCTTTCCTGCATGTGGTCACAATCTTTCCTAAACAGAGTATGATTCTTAAATTGTATAGATTTATTTCTAAATATATCAAGTAGTAGCCTATTTGGGCCTTGCTGAGGGACACAGTACTTTAGAATCTCTTATTCAAGGTTTTTTTTTTTTAGATTTATTTATTTATGCATATAAGAGCTAGGGTACAGGCCAGAGTCGCAGGAGGTGAGAGGATTCACCAGAGACAGAGTAGGAATCAGATCAGGCAGACTGACTGAAATAGACTGCTGAAGGGAGCAGCCGGGAGGCAGGAAAGATCTGCTGCACCACGTGGGTCCCCTCCCTGGCCAGGGATCAGACTCATGCTGCTGTGCAGCAGATGCTTCACAGTGCAGTGCTCATCCTGCTGTGCCACCAAGGAGGCCCAATTCAACAGTTATTTTGATCACGTGCAGTTTTTGCCTTTTACAATGACTGTAGAACCAAATTCTCCAGTAAGATGTAAATTTACCAGTTATACATGAATCAGAGATCAACAGAGCTGAAGCCAAATGGAAGGATTTGAGACCAGATGATTTTGAAAAATACAGTGTTAAGAAATAACTCTTTAATCAATTTTCTTTAAAGATGGCTTTGTATATTTTCCATCTTAAGATTTTGGTCACAGAGAGCAAGTAGAAACTGAGGCATTAATTCAGGATAGATGTTGTCAAATTAATATTAGGGATTATAGTAACCCTGATAATGAAAATGAGATTATTTAAATTAAATCAGATAGTTGAACTGAAAAGGCTACTAACATTTAAAAAAAATTATTTATGCATACAAGATTCTGGGGTACAGGCCAGAGTCATGGGAGGTGAGAGGATTCACCAGAGACAGAGTGGGGAGCAGAACAGGCAGATCCACTGAAATACACTGCTGAGGGGAACAGTGGGGAGGCAGGAGAGGTCTGCTGTACCATATGGGTTCCCTCCCTAACCGGGGATTGAACTCGCGCTGCTGTGCAGCAGTTGCTTCACAGTGCGCCACTCAACCCACTGTACCACCAGGGAGGCCCCAAGGCTACTGTCTTAACCTAAAGGTAAAACATTAATTCTTGGAGAATTGTGTAATGTTGATAATTTATCTATAACAGACCTTGTCTTACTTTTCACACTTCACCATTCCTGGTGGGTCAATAGACATTGATCTAGGCACTTCATATATGTTAACTGATTTATTTCTTACCAACACTTTTTGAGAGTAAGAACTTGTTGTCACAATCTTGTCAGTGAGACCCTTGAACATCACAAGTTTTGACTGCATGGCTCCACTTACATTTGGATTTTTTTCTACTTGTGGGTTTCACATTCACAGATTCAACAAACCTTAAATGTTGGTTGCTTGAATATGAGGATGCAAATTTCTTTTAGGGCTAATAAAATTATATGTGGATATGTATATGTGAAGATGATAGGAGCCTCTGTCCCCCAGGTTGTTCAAAGGTCAACTTGTAGTCATAATTAGAAAGTCACATAGCTACTAAGTAGATGAGTTAGGATTCAGATTCAGACTGATTCCCTTTCCTGTTCTCTTAACCTGTCTTCTATGTAGATTCTTGACTCTGTTACATTATTGTTTCATATGTAAAGGCTTCAAGTGCTTACTCCAGCCTATTAAGTGATTGCTTTGAAGATTTGGAAACTGGATTTGGAGACTCAATGAAAATTTTCTGATTTTTGTGTCAGTGGTTGTAATGAGCATGAGATTGGCATGAGGAATGAATTCATTTCTAACCTTTTTATCAAATTTAGATTATTAGAAAGCTAGTCAGTCCTGTATTTTAATACCATTCCCCCATTTTATCAACCTTTTTCAGAAGCACTTACTTGGAAAATATTACAGCAACATCTATAAAAAATATAGATATGTTGTCTCATGATGTTCAGTGTTTCCTTTGTAAGAATCCATATGACAGCTTCTTCAACAATTTAGTTTCAGACAAAAATTACCGTATGATCTGGCACACTCATTGAGAATAACTTAACTCGTTTTATTTCCTGTTTGCTTTGACAGCAAGGAACTAGGAGTTATGTTTCATTTTAATTACAGAAATTTTATGAGCCTATGCTTTTGATATGGGTAGTTTCTTCTCGAGATCTCTGTGTCAGTATAACAAACAGCATCGGAAAATTCATGAGCCTTTCTAAAGGAAATAGGTACAGTTGTGTATACTTGGGAATCTGGGAACATGTCCTTCACTTTTGGACATGTTTAGTGACTCCTCCCTCAAACATGAAGAGTCTGTGTTCTCTGGGTTTGCTGTTATTTTATATTGTAATGATCTAGTTGTAGAAAGTGTTTCTTTTGTATGAGGTCAATAATCTTTTTGGCAATCCTTCAGACTGTAAACTATACTTTAACATTTAATTCATTATCCTGTTTCCCAGTTTTGTCAGAAAGTTGAAAAGCATCCTCTCTGTAATATTAAGAACATTCAGTCTTGGAAACTTGAAAAAGTAGCTGTTATCTTCATGTAAGCTATGTACTTACTACATTTATTTTCTAGTAAAGGAATTTTTTCTAATAATTTATTACCTTTAAAGGTAATAGTTAAGTGATCGACTCATATTTAGAATTAACATTCAGACATTAAAAATCTATATAAAAAAGGTATTACTGTATGTCCTTTGTTTTGTAGGTAATCAGAAAAAAATTATAAAATTCAGTTCCATCTCACTGCACTATTTATGTATTAGGACATACAACTTTTCCAAAATAACTACTACAGAGTTAACCAGCAGTGATTTGCCATATGTATATCTTAGAGGTAAACTATAACCGTTAGAAGAAAATACAGCCTTTGTTGCCAACTTTACCACTTAGAAATTTCTACCACTGTCATTTTAACAGTGTTTTTGTAGAATTTTCCTATGCAAATTATATTGACAGGTAGTCTTTATAAGTGTATTATAATCCAAGGGGTACACTATTATGTTTTTGATAGTAGTAGGCTTTTTTTGGCCTAATTGTTTCACTGTAACAAAATAAAATTGCAATTAAATAAAACCTGGAAAACAAAAATAAAACTGTAGTTTCACTAGGTGATAACTTGGTTGTTTAAATCTCTAAATTGTATATACATACATAACTTTCTGTTGAAGAGTTAATGACCGACCAAAGTATCATAGTAAAAGTGGCTGTCTGTGAATTATTGCACAACACTATAAGTTATAGTGTGAACTGTACTAAATTATTCAGTAGTTCTTTGCTTCACAGTTATAGAACCCTGTGAGTAACAGAGATTGAGGACTGTGACTTAGAAAAATGTGATTAAACCTGTTATCAATCCAGCTTGCTACTCTGCAGCCTGTGTTTGTATGAATTGTGTGATTTAACAACAAGCATTAAAATTTGGTTTGCCAATAAAAATAGGTTTACTTAAACAATTTATATTCCCATAATAGAAAGAAACCTGATCTAAAGCATTGTCTTGTCATTTTGTGTAGCATATATTTTACTTTTGTATATACTGGTTGAATAAAGATAGATTCTATGGAGGCATATTCCTTACTTATGGTTTAAATATAAAAAGAAAAATGAGAGAGGAGATTATCCAGAATTAATAAAAAGAACTTGTAAAGAAAACCAAACAATGAGAAGATAAAATTGTAAAAAGTTTGTGTTGGTGTAGAGGGAGGAAATAATGCTCCAAAGCAAGCAAATAAACTGGAAAAAAGTATATTTCCAGTGTTACAGGCAGAAGATGATAATACAATAAGCAAACCACAAAGATATGATAGGTATATGGGCATAGTGCACATAAGGTTCACAAAAGAAATAAGGTTAGTAAACTGACACATGGGAAATAGTTAACCTGCTTGGAACCTATGAAATGTGAATTTAAAGAAGAAGGAATCATATGCAGTGGTACTAAAACTACTACTGTTGCAGGAGGACTGTGAAAAATAGAACTTTAATTGAAAGCATGCTAGCACTGTACTTCAGGTGCAATAAAAATGTTGTTCATAACCTAATTCACTAACTTAAGGTTCTTAGCTTATGAGGAATAATTAAAAATAAAGATTTTTGTATCTAACAATAAAATGTTCTGTGAAGAAAATATGGGTAGGGTCTACCTGGTGGTGTAAGGGGTGGAGAGCCGCACTATGGGGCTTCCACAGACACTGCGGTATGAGTTTGATTCCTGGTCAGGGAGGGGACCCACATGGCGCAGCAGACCTCTTCTGTCTTGCCCACCGCTCCTCTCAGCAGTGTATTTCGGTCATTCTGCCTGTTCTGTTTCCCATTCTGTCCCTGGTGAATCCTTTCACCCCCTGCATTCCCCTCCCTACCCCCTACCCCCACCTCTGGCCTGTACCCCAGCTCTTGTATGCATAAATAAAATCTTTTAAAAAAAGAAAATATGGGTAATTATAGTTAATCCTTTAATTGAGTGGCTATAGATACCATAGAAATAAATGGACAAACTATATAGTAATTTGAAAAGATGCATATTAAAAGGAATTAGATTACCAATTTTGAGAAGCTGATCTTCCTTAGTTAGTGTGATGAGGAGATGCATAGTTGAAAAAAACCTCTGAACAGAATGTGTGTTCCACACACATTGATAACACATGTTGATAATAGTGTTAATCAATAGCTAAAATCTAGTCATTGGCTTAAGTTTAGTGTTAAAATATACCTTATTTGACCTTATTCAAATCACTGGTCACAATATTCTGATTCAAGACATTGTGTTGTTCTCAGCAAAGCACAGCAGGATGTTAAAGGATTACATAGGTGTGGGAGTGGTTGATAATCACTTGGGAAGGGATTGGGAAGGATTGACCTAGGAGGCTTGTTGGAGATTGACTGTATATGAGCTGGGTTTTATTTATTCTTTTTGAAGGGTAAGTAGAAATTGCAGGAGAGGATGGGAGTAATAAGAGCACTCTGGAAAGGTGGTGTATGGTCACCTCAAAGTCGTTACACATTTTTTGTTTTTTTTCTTCTTTATATATATGTGACATCAAGTGTAGTCCCTATGGAATTCCCACCAGCATTTCACCAGTGCACCATCACCTCAGTCCCTGTGCTCTTCCTGCCCTCATCCCAGTCCCTCTCCCACCCCACCCCACCCCCCATCCCCAACCCCCAGCAAAATGTCTACGCTCAGTGAAATAAGTTAGAAGGAAAAGGAAAAATATGGGATTGTTTCACTTTTAGGAGGAATATAAGGTAACCAATTAATGGGATCAGGGAAAAGAGTAATAACAACAACAAAAAAAAAACCAGAACACAACAAAAACAGACAACAACACACCATTACACATGTGTTAAAGAGATTTAAGGACTCATGATATGTTAAGACACCATGTTTGAAAGAAATTTATAATGAGAATGATAAGGCAGAGCTGCTTAGGTGTTTTACGATTTCATATAAATCTTGAACAAACCTTAAGGACGGTTGTGAGCAAGGACAATTTAAAAGGTAGTTTTTATTTTAGATTTTAAAAACATGATTTAAGAGGGAAGTAAAAGATAGAAGTTTACTATTTGTTAGTTACATGCTGAATGAATAGAAAATAAAATTTTAAAGAGGCATCTAAAGGAAAGTGAGAAATACAGGTTTAGAAAGTTAAAATAGGGAGAAATGGCAGATAACTAGCACTGGTCTAGGAATTGGTTGTAGGTCTAAGCTCCATTTTATTCTATTTTACAAAAATATGAGCTTCTTGACATTTTATCACAGGTAGTATCATTGTCTTGATTTTCAGCAGATTTACCTTCTTTTTAACTAAACTATTTTATAGGAGGGTAAATTTCCTGGTAGCTGGGAATGAAATACTCTAGCACATCAGCCTTGGAGAGTATTTATTAGTAAACTTGTTTTTCAAGGTTAGCAAACCAGCCTTTGAAGTTAATTCAGGAGGCAGCACTAGTTTATAAAAGCCAGTGATGCCACCCATCATAAGTCTGTGAGGCAGCTGTGGAGATCATTCTGTCTGTTTTCTAGAAATAGTCATTCCTCCCTAATTTTTTTTTTATTAAGTCAGATTACAGAGTCCTTGTTAATATGCACATGCTTTTGGTGTATGTGGGAAAGACTTTGCTAAATTTAATTGTATTTGTAGTCACATTATGTTCTAATTAAGATGATTTTTTTTTTTTTAGCTATTTGTGTATCTAAGTAAAATATCAATACTGCTTGTCATGCTGAATGCTTGGGGATTTAGATGGTATTTTTTATTAGTCTTTCATTGTAAAAAATATTCTGTAATAAAGTAGGTGTGTATATATACTTGCATTATATAAACTAAAGAAACTTTTGTGTTTTAATCTTTAACAAATGTTAGTTCAAACTGTATTCCTGAAGGGCATACTATTTAATCAAGAACATTTTCTTAGTTGTAAATCTTAGAAAAGTGAGAAAGGTCATTTGTTGACATTATGTCAGATCTTTGAAAGCAATTAATAAAGCTGCTTTTAAATTATTAGGACATGCACATTCTTCATAGTAGTTCAGTACTATGAATGTGTTTTTGCTGTGTCTTTACATTTTAAGTGCATTAGCTATTTCTTTAATATTTGATTGTTTACTGAGAAGCTTTAGCTACTTACTAAGGCCTCAAATACATGCATCATTCTCTCCACACCCCCTACAAAATCACCAAAGTAATTTTTACTTATATGTATACTATACTAGAAAATATCAGGATTTAGTAGAAAATTGTGTAGAATAGAGGCTGGCATTTGCTTTATTTTATCCTTTAGTATTATGTAATTAGTAATCAAGGAAATCTTCTGCACTTGGTATAATTCCCTACATTCTGTATTTCTGCTTTTCTTCACTTAGATCTACCTCTTTCATCTTTTCACCCACTAACAAAAAAAGAAAATCTTCCTAGGAGAAATGAGTGTTAGAAATGGATTTTAAAAAGAAAAGGTTAATGAAAAAAGATGACATTGTGTATATATAACCATGTGATTGCTCTGTAAAGTTTGTATTAATTATACTGATAATAGAGGCTAAGCCTAAGGCAGAAATGGGGTAGGAATGTTAGGACAGAATGGCAACTGCATGGGCAAGATTAAAGCCTGTAATTTAACATGCTTAAATATAAGACTGAGAATTTATATTAGATTGGAAAGAAAAGGGGCAAAGTAGATGCCTCAGAAGGGGAGCTTCGATGCTGACTAGCGGTTGCTTTTATTTAGTTTTTATTTTTTAAAGATTTATTTATTTATGCATATAAGAACTGGAGTGTGGGCCAGATGTGTGGGAGTGTTAGAGGATCCACCAGAGACAGAGTGGGAGCAAACAGGCACACTGACTGAAATACACTGCTGAGGAGAGCAGCCGGCAAAACAGGAGAGGTCTGCTGTGCCATGTAGGTCATGTGCTATGATGGCAGATTTGATTAGGTAGGGCTTGATTGAACTTGTCTTGCTATTCATGCACTCCTTTCTGTAAGAGCTGCATGGGCCTGGGTTACTCTGCACCTCAGGGAGTAACTTAGAACCAATACTTGGAAGTCATAGGAACCTCACAGATTTGCAAACTGCAGGGACTGAGCCTTAACCCACTTTTCTAAAGTGATTTTGCTGTCCTCCTGCTAAGATTCTGTGTGGTTCAGGTTTTCTGGCCCTCAGAACTGTAGAATATATAGATATACAGAGAAGTTAGACTAATACAAGTGCCTACTCATTATTTGTTCTGAGCACTCTATCTCTGTACCTTGACAAAAGAAATGAAAGGAAATGGTGTGAGTGAATGGACCTTTACTGCTTTCTCATACTTACAGATCCTGTGAAAGAAAGTTCCTTGACCAGTCCCATTTGTGTGCAAATTTATTACTAGTTATAATGTTTGATAGTGGTTTCAGGAAATCATTAATAGTTTCTCTTATGTAGTTGTTTTTCTTAAGCAAATACAGTTTTCAATCACCAGTCCTAGATTAAGAACCATAATTGCCTAACATTTATGAAAACTCCTGACAACTGAACTTAATACCTCACTTGTTCTCTGGATCTGCTTATATTTTCTGTAACTTGTGAGCAGCTTGGAGGAAACAGACTTTAGTCTTACTCATTCCTCTTTTCCTTAGGCTTATCATACTTTAGTTGTGCAAAAGTGAAGATGATAGTAATAATGAAGAGAAAGATGTACCTTGAGTTTCTGGAACTTGTATCTTAATGGATTTTCAAAAGATACTGACTGTGTGTGTGTATTGAGATATGTGTGTCAAGGACAAGCGTTTTGAAGTAGGTATATGGGATGGTTTATTTTGTTAGGTTTCTCCAGAGAAACAGTCAACAGGATACGTGTGCATGTGCACATGTGTGCGCATGCATACGCACACACACACAGAGAAAGAGAGAGAGATGAATTATTAGACATTGGCTCATGTGATTACAGAAGCTGAGAAGTCCCAAGTTCTGTATTTAGGAAGCTTGAGAACTGAATAGTTCCAGTCTGAGTCCAAAGGCCTGAGAACCAGGAAAGCTGATGACATAAGGTTCAGTCTAGAGTCTCGCTCACCTAAGAAGAGTTGATGTTTCAGTATGAGTTGGAGGTAGGAATTGATTGAAGTCTTAGTTTGAGCAGTCAGGCAGGGAGAGTTCCCTCTTACTCTAGCAAGGGCCAACCTGTTCTGTTCAGATGTGAGAACTGATGGTATAAGTTCCACCCACGTCAGGGATGGCTATGTGCTTTACCCAGTTTATGATGCAAATGTTAGTCTCCTCCAGAAACACTATCAAATATCCAGATTAATATTTGACCAAATGTTTGGATACCACCTGTGTCCTACTCAAATGGACACATAAAATTAACCACTGAGGTGCTTACACTTTTTAAATAGCTTTATATTATAAAAAAGAATTTTAATTTTTGGGGGGAAGATATATTCTGTCTGTCTGTCTGTCTGTCTGTCTGTCTGTCTGTCTATCTATCTATCTATCTATCTATCTATCTATCTATCTATCTATCTATCTATCTATCTATCGCTTGGGTACAGGCCAGAGGTGTGGGGATGAGGGAGGGGCATGGAGATGAGAGGATTCCACAGAGACAGACAGAACAGGAAGATGGATTGAAACACACTGCTGAGGGGAGCAGCAGGCAAGGAAGGAGAGGTCTGTGATGCCATGTGTGTCCCCTCCCTGGCTGGGGATTGAACTTGCACTGCAGTGGCTGCAGAAGCCCCACAGTGTGGTGCTCAACCCCTTGTGAATTTTAAAGCACTGTGAATATGTGAATGAACTTCTAAAGTTGTGAAATTATCAATCATTCTCTTTCCAGGATTATTTTTATTTGAAGTTGACATAGTACTGCTGCTGAAAAAATGATTTAGATATTAACACACTTGAACCTATAGTGATTAAATCACTTTTGTACAGAAGTACAGTGGGGGAGAAGTGCTTTCTTCCTAAAAGAAGGAAAGTAAAAATGTAGGACAGAGCAGTTGATTTAAAAGTTATTTTTCTGAAAG
The DNA here is from genome assembly GCA_019455555.1 of Galemys pyrenaicus. NCBI lineage: Eukaryota > Metazoa > Chordata > Mammalia > Eulipotyphla > Talpidae > Galemys > Galemys pyrenaicus. The sequence goes on from JAGFMF010011681.1 coordinate 7,312,656, forward strand.
CACAGTAGCAATGAATTGCTATGCTGCTGTATGTTATTCTCTTATATATGATGTTTATTTCTGATCTTTAATTGCAAATTAATAGCAGTGTTTGAATGTAAAAAATTAGCGTATTAATTGCCTTTTAAGTTATGAGAACTTATTATTGAATACCTGAGCTCATTAGAAAATGGCTTTCAGTGTCTGCATAGTTCATTTTTATGTTCCATAATTTATTTTTTCATCTCTAGAATTCTTTTGAAAATAATGATGCAGTAAATATTCTTTTTTAAAATGCTCTTCATAACTCATTTCTTTTCAGTGAGTCTGAAAATAAATAAATGGAATAAAGCTGTATTTAAAAGTGTCCACTTTCTGAACGTTTTAATACTGCCTAATCACCCTGATTTGTTCACTCATAAAAATTAATAATAGCAACTAGCTCATATGGAGTGTTGATCAGAACCTGGTTTTCTTATATGGTTTATTTTGTTTAATCCTCATAATAACCGTGTGAGGGACATATAATCAATATCATCACTAGGAAACAACTGAGAGTCTTCTGTGTGCAAAGCACTGTGCTCAGTAGAGAGACCCTCTTGTTGATGCCACTGTTCAGGGGAAAAGGCTAAGGGTTAACTACTCTCTACTTAATTACCATTGTGAGAAAGGCTATGAAAGAGAAATTTAGGCAACTTTGAAAGTATATCACACATTGTGTGTGCTTGTGGAGGAAGGCCAACAAGAAAGAAATTATATTTCAAAAAACATCTAAACTAAATGAAGTAGAGGAAGGAAGTGTCTTAGGCGGGGCAGCACCTGCGAGGAGGCTTTGAGGTAAATAAAAGGTGTCCTTTTCTAAGGACTGAAGTTAGATGATGTGTGATTGGAATCCTGAGTTGTCTGGAGTAGAGTGACTCAAGATGAAGCTGGCTAAGTCACAGTCTTTTTTGGCCACGTTAAGGATTTTGTTCTTTTTCTGAGAGCTTTGGGAAGCCTTTGAAGTGTTTTAAGTGGAAAGGTCCCAAGAGGATTTACTTTTGAAAAAGAATGTTTTGAGTGCTATGTGAACAATGGGTTTGCAATGAATGAAATTTTCTATTGCCGTATAATATTCAATTACCTTATTATTGGCAGTTTGATAGGTAGAAGTACTTAAATTTTTTATTTTTTTTAAAAAAAATTATTTTTTTTTATGCATACAAGCACTGGGGCACAGGCCAGAGGTGTGTGTGTGGGGGGGGGGGGAGGAGAGGGTGAGAGGATTCACCACAGAGAGCAGGGAGCAGAACAGGCAGATCAACGGAAGTACACTGCAGAGGGGAGCAACGGGCACAGCAGGAGAGGTCGGCCGCACCATGTGGGTCCCTCCCCAGCCGGCAACAGGGATTGAACTCGTGCTGCAGTGGCTGTGGTTTGCTTCATAGTGTGTTGCTTAACCCACTGCGTCACCAGGGAGGCCCTTAAATTTTTTAAAAGAAACAAAAAACTTGAAAAAAGTAAAACATAATCACAGGATTAGGGGGTTGTTGGGAAAGAAAAAAGGGGTTATTCTAGACATAGGAGCCAGGGAACTTCCAGTCCTTTTTGTCAGTTTCTGGAAGACAAAGCTATATTTAAAGCAGAATATATTGTCCAGCAGATCTGGAGTCATTTAAATGTGAGTTTGAGCTTTTCGTTCACAATAATGATTACCTCCATCCCATTTGATCTTCATAGATAACATCAGAGAGGATGTCACTTAAGGGACTTACTGTAAGATACTGAGGGTTTTGTAGATTGATAAGATATGGGTGTGAGGAGAGGCAAGTAGAGATAAGCATATTTTAATTTAACAGTTTCTATCCTTTTTTATCCTGCCTACTGATGTCAGTGAAAGTAAGACAGCAGGCAAGCTGGCATGTACATGGGTTGGTTGTTAGAAAGGCTCCATGATTTTAAACTACTCCTTTGCTACAGACAGTGACTTCAGTAAGTTACCATCCTCTTACCTTTTTCTCCTAAGATAAAGACAGTGGATTACAGTTTAGGTTTTAGAATTGTAGTTCTATAAAGGGTACACTTAATTTATTCTAATTGCTGCGTTTGAATTTGTTTCAGTTTTAAGAACAGACTGAATGCTAGAAAATGTACTGCTCTTGAGTGAGTTAAACATAATTTTTTAAATGAAAAAGTTAATATATAAGCTAAGGGGAGGTTAATTTCTATTTACAGAGAACTCTCTTTTATTTACGTTCTCTGAATATTTCCATGGCCTCTGAAAGAATAAAAGGCAGAAAGTTGTACAAATAGTAATGTATTTCGTGATGTTTTCTTCCTTCTAAAATGTGGTGTGTGACACTTGCCTTGTAGTGGGATCATGACATAGACCTGTGTGTTCAAATGATCGCGTTGCTTTTTCCTTTGCTTGTCTCAAGTTAAGTTTTAATGTAATAAATCTAAAAATCAGAAGTAGAGAATGTAGGTTTTGTTTTGAGATCTTTAATAAACTGAGTAAAAACGAAATAGGAAGTTATTTGAAGAAACCATCTTGGGATACTGTTTTACATTGTGAGTGAGCATTTATATTCTTTGTTTTTATTTCCAATCTTTGATTGTCATTGTTATTATTTCCTTATATAAAAAGTATTAATTAAAAAAAAGAAATAACAGTATATTATATTATATATATTATATTATATATTAATACATAGTATATAATTTTAACAGAATAGTTTTTATTGCACCCAAGGAAGAGATAGAGCTTTTTTCTTTTTTTGTATTCTTTAAAACAAAATAAAACTGAGCTAATTTAAGCAGTTGTGGTGTTCTGGGAAAATAAAGGCTTTGGTGTACATGCATTGATAGTAGACATTGTGACCATGTCATGTATGCTTTCTTAATAATGTATGACATTATCAGATTGATTAACTCAGCATGGGGCTTAATCAGATTTAACTGTGGTTGGCAGCTGTGTACTAGAAGAATAGTAATACAAAGGAGCAATAAAATTATTTTTTTAATAAGCTGTATTAAATACAAAACTGAAAAATATGTCAAAGTGTTCATTATTTCACAGCAGTATGTAAAACTATTCACACAGTAAACTTTTAAATCCATGCTGACTTACATTTTCAAAAATTAGCGACTGTCAGAAGCTAAATGTGCTGATAATAAGATTATCATTTAATAATTGATAGTTTGTGTTTCAGGTACCTGTGATTCCCTGCAAACTTCAAAGGTCTACATTTCTATCTATATAGTATATAGTATTGTGTTTACTATGTAAACTTCAGACTATCCACATCGTCTAAGTAATAACTGCTTATTTTTTCTATGATTAACATAACTGTTTCTCTAAGAAATTAGTCATTGCAGAAGTAATTGGTTTCCTCCTTTGCTTTAAGAAAATACAGTCATGAAGTTAATATTATAAATGACATATAACAAATTAAGGATATATAATTAATTCCAATTGTTATGAAATATAGTTTAGGTCTTAGAGTTTAATTAGCTCCATTTACAAATGTTTAGTGAATGCCTACTATGTGCAGGCCATTCAGTGTTCTAGAGTTTTCATCAAACCTGCAAAATTATCATTCAAAGCACTATTTTGATGTGCTAAGAATCCCTATTACTGAGGATGTCGTTAATCTTTTATTATTAATTTTCAACTATTGAGAAGTAGGCAGGACAGTTTCTAAATTGTGTTACATAACATGCTCTGAATTTTCTGTTTTTCTAGGTGGGACTCCCCGCTTTTAGTGCTCTGAACTTTTAGGTAAACTAAGTGAATATTCCTGTGTTATCCAGTCAGATGTTATCATTTGGAATTAAGACAATAAAATAGTTGATATGTGATTGGCTGAACAGTTTAGCTAAACAAGATTGGTCCAAAGTAAGGCCCAAGAGCCTGCCATAAGTTTAAAGTACTTTTTGGTGGAGACCCATAGAAAAGAGTTAGACAAATCTGAGCAGAAAAGAGCAAAATTAAAATTAAGATGAAAACTGCCATTGTTAACCTTCCTACGGGTCTCTCACCCACATCTGTTTCAGCCAGTTCAGGACCAAGTTTTTTCACGTCTCTCTGTTCCATGTGCCTCTTTCAGATCTCCGTGTTGCTCTCCATCCTGCTTCCTTCTTCCTACCTACTCCAGTCTCCTCTATAGCTTCTTCTTATCCCTGCTCAGCTCCGCCCTACCTCGGTGAGGCAGAGATCCTAAAACTCTTCCTTTTCCTGGGGACCACCCTGTTACAGTTTGAGTCCAGAAAGTTAAGATATATATTTAATTTAGGAAGAAGACATAATTTCTGTTGCTTAAGGTACAATAGACTTTAAAAGCCCTTTATTGTAAGATAATATACTTTTTTAAAGATTTGACAAATCCCTGAATATATGAAAGTAGATAACTCAAACTTTATCTTAACTGTAATCTTGCAGATGAGAATGCAAGTGAAAACATTCCAGATCCAAGAGACATTCATTAGAGGAGTTAAGTGTCAATAAACATATACTTAGAGTAGATGTGTATGTTTCCTTGTCGCTTTAGCTGTATATATGTTTATATACACACACATATATACATAGATATGCACACATACAAAGCATTTGTTGAATTAAATTTAATGTATACTTCTTAGTTTTCAATACATATTGAGCAATTGTTTATACTAAATTATAGACAGTACTCAAAATATCATTGTTTAGTGATACTTGAAACTAATTTTGAATAGAAACTATTGATTTGTGGTAGAATCAAGCAATATATTTTCCATAAATATCCTGTTGAAACAGCAGTACAGAATTGAACATGGCAATATTATATATAATTACCTATAGTTTAAGCAGATATTCATGCTTGTTTGTGACTTTTTTGATCATATGGTGATAAGTCATTAAATACACTTGTCAGATTTTCACATTACTAGACTTATCAGATCTTGAATTGTATAAGTTTTTAGAAGTAGGGATTTGAGGAGAATAAGCTTAGTTTATTTTCTATTTGTTATTCTGTAACTTATTTCCTATTATAAACTTGATTCTAAAGTATTTTTAAAATAACTGTGTCTGCTTTAATTTGGGGGTACTGAGATTCCTTTCAGTAGTTGAGATATGATTTCAATAAATACTTCACCTTTCTCTTTTCAGTACTCTATCACCATTCATTCTCTGATGCTTAAAATCAATTAATGATCAGTAATACCTTTTACTCACTTATTAGAAGATCATGAGTGTAAATAAGCCTGGGAGAGAAAACATGTTTGACCTGTTACCACCTTGTTACCTTATTACCAAATACTGATATCGAATCCTTTTTCTAGGCATTTGTGATAGAGAACACAATGTGGTAAGGTAGGGTTTGTAGCAAAGATTGTCCATTGGTACTAAATGGTAAGGTAAATATCTACCTTAACCTATTTTAAAATTTTGATAAGGGCAATCCTTGTGATTAAGTCCCTTAAACAGTTTTAGGAAATGTCTTCACAGCCCTCTCATTTGCAGCTCTTTATGGTATTTATAATTTAACTCCTAAGTACAGTTTGTTAGTGGTGATACAGCTAATAATACTCTTTGGAAAATATAAATGTTGTACATAATACTATAGTCCCCCATTAGCCCTGCAGTGAAGAGTTGATATGAGTCAAGAACACATTAGTGCCACTTTTAACAGGAAGTTTTGAAGGATTATGAAAGGGACTAGACATGGGCACACTATCTCTTGATCCCTTTTTATTCACACTTTTCACTTTTTACCCCCATGTGTAGTTGGCAGTTGACAAGTGTTAAAATTGAGGATTATCTGGGAAGCCTGTTGGCTAACAGCAGCCCTGATAACCTGGTTGTTTTATTCACTCAGAAACGGTGCCTTCCTTAAGTGTCACCAGTGCCTTCTAGCAGTTTGTCACAATTGTCCTAACATACTGCTTGGCATATAACCCACTGCTTATACTCAGTGATATTTTTTGAATAAAGGAACAAGTATTAAGAACTCAGTTTTTCTGTTTTCCTCTTCTGTTTTTTTTTCTACTCATGTTACTGTCTCTTTTGTTCATATTCAGAATTCTTGTAGAAAGAAAGTTAGGTAAATCAGTAATTACCCACTCTGGGGTGACCATAGGGGCACTTATCACACCCCTAGTTTCTCTTTTGTTCAATATTTAGCAAATAACAATTGACTAAGGTGTTGAATACTATTTAATTGGCTATGGCTTGCTTAAATGACTTGCCTTACCCAAAGTTTGAGGAGTCAGTTGCTCATGGGTATATAGGGATTACTGTGATTTTCTGTGGATAGCACCTAAATGGAAAACTGCAGTTCTAAACAGACTGTACATTAACTGAGAAGCATTAGTTTTTATAGAGAAGAAATTATATAGGAAACATGTATATGTATAGGAAACTTGTCTTTCGAAGGTTAAAATTAAAATTTACTGATAAGAGCTATTTTTGTATAGAGGAGAAATTTTTGAAGATTTCATATTTTGGTATATACACTTATATCCAGTTATGTTTTAGGTATACCTCTGTTTCCATATTTAGGTATATGTACTAATAAATATGTATCTACTTATATTTTTCATGAGATGTCTTTGTGTTAAAAAATACAGTTGTGGTCCAGCATCATTAAAGCTAAATACTTTTTGAAGAACTAAAATACCTTTATCTTAAATTGTTTATATATTCTAATGTTAATTGTGAATGGAAAACTCTGAAAATTCCATTAGCAATAAAATTAGAGATATATTAAATCCCTTAGTGATCTAATAGTACAAAATTGTTTGAATTGTTTTTAATGAAGAAGTAATCATAGACCAGATTTTTTTATGGATTGTTATTGAAGCAAAATATCAATTTTCTTTGTGCCACAGATATTTTGGATGTAATTTTAATTTACTCCTCAAAATGATCCTGGAAATTGGGAAAATTGTCTAAATTTTGCAGATGAGACTCAAGTTTTGAGATTTCATCACTTGCTTTCAAAGCTTTTTCACTGGCAAGAAAACTGAACTTGAACCTATTTCCAACTTATTCCAAAACCCAACCCTTTCCTCTGTGCTGTTTTAATTTCATCAGTGACCATAATAAATGAAATTAAAAAATAGGATCACTGTTGGCATCTCTGAGAAATTTTGTTTTATTACTTGCATTTTGTGAATCCTCATCCAAGTCCTCTCTCACTGTAATGACACAGGCTTTTACAAACTTTTAATGTAATAATATATTAACTTTTGTCCTATAGTGAACAATTTTCTTTGCTTAATTCTCCCACCAGATCATGATATTTAGTATAAGTAGAGCACACACACATAAAATGCTTATGTGGAGAACTGGTAATTTATAGTGCCTTTTAGGAGATAATATGCTATCAAGTTTGAGTTCACTTTATTTAAATTGTAAATCAGATTTTCTTTTCATCCTTTACAGTAGTACTGTATTTAAGTGTCTTAAGTCTTGTGTTCTGTAGTGTGAAATTTAATCTTATCTTCTTTCAAGAAAACAGGTATATTTTTATATGCCAACAAAAAATGGTTTAAAAATTAAGGTGAAGTTAAAAAGTACAGTCAATATGTTGTCGTAAGTTGAGTACATAAAATTAATCGGCTCAATTTGTTATATTAGACAAATATTACATAGTTATTTATAAAAGCCATGATATTTAAAAGTACAACAGTGGATTAATTTGGTAATAATAAGGTTAATTTATGGAGAAAAGGCTCAGATCAGAATGAGATTTGGAACTGTGTGATAATCACCTAAGTATATCAGAATAGGCAGAATTTGGAAAAGGCTGAAGTTCATACATTATCAAATGAGTGGTAGAGGCCAAGTGATTCCACAGATAGACCTCAAACTGTTCAGGACAACTAGAAAAGACTGATTTTTGTCATTAAGACACTTATCCAAAGAGAAGTTAATTAATACCACTTCTACATTCACTCCTGAGTACAGATTAATAGGTGATATCCAAAGTGCCCTCAAGACCAGTGTTGGTCAAGGTGTAGTCTCCACCACGTCATTGTCACACTGGAGTTATTAAGAAATGCAAATTTTCAGAACCTACCCCACACCCACTGAAAGAGCAAACACTGGGCCAGCAGTCAGTTTTAATAGGCCTTCATGGTGATTCTGTTGCACTCTAAAAGTTTGAGAATTATATTTTTGCACTATCTTTGAAGTTGTAAGAACACAGATGAGAGAGACTCTACAATGCGGAGCTTTTCCTAGTTAGAATTGTTAGGGATAAACCCATTTTTTGACAAGTTATTAAAATTCACATGCAGCCTGAATTTATTCCAATTCCAATTTCAGGAAGGGAAAAAATTGAAATGCTAAATTTGCTTAAAATTTGATTTATCTGGTTTATTGTCGTTTAAAAACAGCCATGAACTGTTATTATCTCTATTTTGGACTTAACAGTGTTGAGAGAATTAGAATGAGGGCAAAAGGTACATAATATTTATATCATTCAAAGAAACCTTTTGACATTAATTTTAATGCATTGTATGTGATTTAAAAATATAAATAATCTTATTGACTGTGTGCCCATAAAATATTTGGAGTTTATCAAGTCTATCTAAAACTCTTGTGTTAGTGTAAGATAGCTTTCTTTTTTCCCAGTGTTTCAGTAAATAATTTTTATTTGAATTGATGGAATATTTGATGATGTTAAAGAATTATTCATCTGTGTATGTATGTGTAAGAGAAAGGACAAATCTTGGATGTGTTTAATCAGGCAGTAATTTTCCTTGAATGATAAAGTATAATGTTCATCTGTAAATATTTCAGTATGTTCAGGGATTTAAGTAATTAGAGTGGATGGTAATGAGAGTTAATACAGGAGGGTAAAATGGAAACACTGTCAGTGGTTAATTGATAATAATCTTAGTTGAGGGTGAATGGAGGGTGCTGTGATCTTAATGTCCATTTTTAAAATCCTAAAGCTGAATGTGAGGTATTAGAAGGTGAGGTTTTTGGTGCTGAGGTTATGAGGATGGCACATTCATGAATGAGATCAGTGCCTTTTTTCGGAGAGACCCCACAGAGTTCCCAGGCCTCTTCTACCCTAGGTAACTATCCAGTTAGACCCTGGCTGTGAACCTGGAAGAGCATTTTCACCAGAACTCCACAACTTGCTGCCTTGGAATCTTGGACTCCAAAACTATGAAAAATAAATTTCTGTTGTTAATAAGCTACCCATTCTATGGTAAATTGTTACAGCAGCCTCAAAGGACTAATACAGAAGAAGTGTGTAAGAGTGTAAGGGTCTATCTAACACTTGTTGTGGTCTTTTATAATATTAAGTTTGAAAGAAGGAAAAAACGACCAGTGTACCCTCCTCACACAGTGAAAGTTTTGGTATTTGACTGCCATCCCTGGCACACATATCTTACTATAATTTTATTAAAAAAAAAAAACTTTCTGAGCAGAAAGTAGTTTGACACATTGCCACTTACACTTATAATTTTTCAAGTGTGGTACACAAATAGAAAGTCAAAAGCAAATCAGGGGGAAGATCTATTTAAAAAGTAACTTAAAATTGCCATGCTATGTTACCATTTCCAGACCCAGTTAAAACACCTTTTGACTACTTTTATGATTCCTCCTTTATGCTTTTAAATACATACATTAACTGAGTGTCATGGGTAGATGCTTGCTATTTAGTTTGTAAATGCCCAATTTATTGCTTAATATTTAGCTAAGTTTAAGTTATGAGCTATAAAGAAATTGTGTCTGCTGATAACATGACAATTAAGACCTTCCATTGTCAAATTATTATGAGTTATTTTATTTAAATTTCTGTTTTAGGATCAGAAAAGATCTGGAAGTGAATTTTCTTAATGTGCTAAGTTTTTTCCTTAGAGTATACTTAATACCTTTGCATAAAGGTGATAAACTTTAAAATAATCTCTTTTGATGGGCATATTTCTATGTATGTTGAAATTGACTAAAGAAGACTCATTTGAAACATTTCTAAAGGTAATTTCAGTTCACAAAGGGTGACTTTAAAAGATACTTGAAGTCAGTAATTAAACCACACAATGAAATGTGGCTTAGAACATAGGCATAAGAATTGTCACAGCAACATCCAAACGTGTGTCTACTCTGCTAGGTGTAACAAATTCTAAGCTAGTAATTGCTGTATCTGTTCAATAGTTGGTCAATGTAGTAGATAAGGGTGCATTAAATTAGAATGTGAACCATTTTTTTTAAAGCTGTCCTGGCCAGGTAAGGCCTAAGGTTTACTTTCTCTAGTCTAGATCACTGTTTCTCAGGCTCTAATGTAAATAAGAATAGCTGAAGATCTTATTTAAAACGTGGACTTTGTTTTTAGTCGCTTCTGGGATGTGGCCTGGGATACTTACATCTCTGACAGGTTCCCAGATGATTCCAATGTAGAATCTTAGAAGCAATCTCTGAATATCAAAGGATGGGATTACCATAGTTGTGATTAGAATTTAAAATCTTAGAGAAATTATAAATTGGAATGGGGATAAAGTTAATACATGGGGGTAGAATGGAAACATTGTTTTGTTTTGTTTTTTTAACCCCAGTGGTACTGTTTAGAAACCTGCAAACCGTTTCTCTTTCAGAGGTTTAAATACTTAAAATTTTGCCCTTATCCTATCTAGTCATGATTCCCATTATGAAGTAGTTATTGCTCCAAGTTATGAAGATGTGTTATTACTGATAAACTAATTATGTCACCTGTTTTTATTTTTTGCTCTTTCCCCAACATGGAAATACTTTCATCTTTTATGCCTCTAGTGGAAACCCCACATCTTAATAGCTCAGTTTCGTGAGTTTAGAGGAATCTTCTCCAGTCACCCCAGCTCATTTTCTTTAAATTTCCTATACCTAAAGATGCTACATGACTTGTCACTTAAAATCTTAGATACCTTTACATTTGGAAAGTATCTTAGAGATCAGTCATCTGTTTTTTATAAGTGATCGAAAATTTGGCTTGTTCTTGATCATATTAGTTGATAGCAGAGGCACACTAGACTTCTCTGAATAGCTTCACTGAGATAGCGTGTAAGCAACCAGAGACAACACTTAAGCTAATGAAGGTGGCTATGTTCCAGTAAAGCTTTGCCAAAACCAGACTGCATACCTGACTTGACTTGTGGGCCATAGTTTGCCAACTTGTTCTAGAGCATTACTAACAAATGTCATAGCAAATTTTTCTCTTTTTTGTGTTGGTTTTAGAATGACATACATTTTCAAAACCCTAACTTATTTAGAAGCATTATCACAGAAGGAGGTTCAATTTATTTTTTATCATCAGGTATAAATTGTCATGTTTAAATTATTTTTAGAAACCATACAGTTATGTTTCTTTACAGCTGAGAAACATTTACTTAGGTAATAAGGAAACTTTTTAGGTATACTCTTTTTAGTTTATTTTTTACATCATTGTTAATTTTTGATGGTATTTGATTTCTCCTGTCAAGTGTAGTCCCTGTAGCTCCCCCATCACCATAGCAACCACAATCCATCTCCATAGTCCCTCTGCTCTTTTCTCCCCTTATGTTTGCCTAAGATCTGTGGTCAGCTTGCAAGTTTCGTCTTTTTCCTGATCCTTTGTTCTGTTTCTCTTAATTCTGCATATATATCCAGTATTTATCTTTTTCCTTCTGACTTACTTTGCTTAGCATAATCCCTTCTAGTCCCAGCTGTGTTGCCACAAATGGCATGACTTTATCTTTTTTGATTGCTGAGTAGTGTTCCATTGTCTATATACCACATTTCTTAATCCATTCATCTGTTTTGAGGCATTTAGGTTATTGCCATATTTTGGCTATTATAAGTAGTGCTGTAATAAACATAGAAGTGCAGATCTTTAGAGTAGAGTAGTATTACTAGTGCACTGTAGCACCTTAAATCTGAAAAATTATGTTTTTCTCATACTTCAGGTACTTGGAATTAAATAAGGGTAAAGGCACAACAAGTTATTACAAGAGTGGGAAATAGAATTCAGGGACTATTTGTTTAGTATAGACACATCTTTTGAGGTACAGTAGATTCTGATCATTGTTGGCCATTTCACGTGACTCTCCTCATAGCAACTGAACTGTTAACCCTGTTACCCTGATCAGTTCCTTACCAATATAATTTTGCTTTTAGTCTTTCCTGAATTCCCTCTCTCAAATGTGATTATCTTGAGGTGGATTCTAGCCAGGATACTGGGCTTTGCATACATACTCTGAATGGGGTCTCCTTACTTTCATTCTTTGACTTGGATAATTTCATTTTTACTGTTTGAACAATTAACTTTCTTGTCCCTGGAAGAATTGATGTTTTATGTTTAATGTAGGGTGTATTGATTTTACTATTTAGTTTGTATAATAATGAAACTGACCTTGGCAGTCAGTTTTGACTTTGGGTAGGTCAGATTAAGTTTGATGAAATTGTAGGGTTTTGTTTTTGTTTTTTGTTTTTTTTGTTTTTTCAAATAAAGATATTGAAGTCAGTCTTAAAAATGTAAAGACTTTAATTTTTGACAGTCAAAAACCAGTTTTATGCACATTGTCAGCAGTTCTCCAACTTTTGTCTCAGGATTATACATTCTTAAAACTATTGGATTATATCTGTCAATATTTGCTGCTAGAAATTAAGACACATTTAGTTACTAATTTGTTGCAAATGGCAGTCCCATCTTAGATTAATGTAAATGTTATGAAAACTATGTTAATCTAAATGTAGTTTGAAAAATCCTTCAGGGATTGGCATTGTTTTACATTTTTGAAAATAACTGTAATGTCTGACTTTCTAAACCATAACTAGATTCTGCTTTTGCGGTCTCTTGTAATATTTGATGTTGTTTTACTTGAAGTATGTAAAGAAAAATCTTCACATATCAGATATTTGTGAGTATTTTTCATTAATAATACCTAAAAGTTCACAAATAGTAATTTTTATACGTTAATCACACTGTGGAATCTGAAATATTTCCCCCAATTCTGATCTTTACTTGAAAGGGCAAATGTTATCATTGGCAGAAAATACTTCTAAGTTTTTCTCTTGATATAACAAACCCACCCAGTCATTACTTTTAGAAAATACCTGTTACTGATATATACCCAAGTCTCAATAAGCATAATTTGTCTATAATTCATTGTTTGAGGGGAAATGGCACTTCATGGGAAAAAAAGCACGTTTATCTTGCAACTCTAAGAGATACTCAAGTGCTTTGCTTCAGGATAGTCATCCTATTCAGGTATGCAGTAGAAATATTTTATGCATGCTCAGAAGCCAAAATTTCATGCTAATAATAATTTTTACTGTTTTAATCAACAAGTGAAGCAGACTCTTTTTAGCTACAAGTAGTATTAATAGTGCTGAACTATTCAACAAGTCTGAGCACATTCAACAAGACGGAAATTAGAGAAGGCAGAGGTGTCAAAAGTTTATGGACATAGTTTAAAATCACCACTGAAAATCATCTTCTCTAGATATTCAATTTCATAGATAATTTGTGACTATAGTTACATTGGAAACCATAATTTAGTGCTATCCATCACTGAATTATAATTAGTAATATAAAGACCAAAATGCATGAGGGAAGTACTATAAAAGAATGTCATTTTTTTGACAGTTGCTAATTTGTCACTTTTGACTAGGATGATCTGCCATTTTCTAAAATTGACAAAGATCTATAAGTTAACTCACCAGCCATATCCCCAAACCAGTACTCTTTACTTCCTGTCATTAGTTTTTCTGCTAGTCACCTTGATTTGAGATTGAGCTACCTTTTAAAAAAGACCACACTACAAGAATAGCTCAGATACACCTTTTCAGTATCCATTCTTATGTGCTAATTGTGTCCTTCCTTCTCATTGCCCTGATACTGAAGGAATGAACTAGGGCCTCCCTGGTGGCACAATGGGTTAAGCACCACTGTGACAGGAGTTCAATCCCCAATACTGCTGTGCCATGACACATGTGGTGCAGCAGACCTCTCCTTTCTTGCCATCTCCTCTCCCGCTGCTCCCCTCAGCAGTGTGTTTCAGTCAGTCTGCTTGTTCTGTTCCCTACTCTGTCTCTGATGAATCCTCTCACCCTTAACACCTCTAGCCTGTACCCTAGTTCTTGTATGCATAAATAAATAAATCTTTAAAAAAAAAAGAATGAATTATTAGTACCATGGCTATTTAAGAGCTCTTAGATCTGCTCCCAGCTTCTGTTTCTAGTTTTTCTTTTATTTCCAAAAGATTTACTTCATCAGTGCTCCAAAATTGGAGAGATTCTGTCAAAGGGAGATACTAGTAAAATCTTCTCAATGTTTCTGAAGTTGTTTTTTATGGGATTAAAAAAAAGGTACTGTAGCTAAAGAATTTTCCTAAATAAATATATATAGAGAGGAGACATTTAAAAAGCTTACTGTGGAGAAACTATTCAAGGTAAAATGTGTTTGGTAGAGGGGACACATTTGAAGGTTTCAAATTGAAAGTTCATCTCAATAGAATAAATGTGAAGCACTTAGAAAAATGTAACGCTTTGGAAAGGGTGATAGTCATGACGTCACCATTCACTAGATTGCACAGCAAGGTTCTCAGAAGGTGGGGAGAAAAATATAGAGAATCAGAAAGATGTAAGTTGTTAGTGGTTAGTTATACAAACAAGCCAAATTGCTTATGTTTTCTGGGCTTTAGTAGGAAAATAATAAAAGGTTGCACTAGATAATTTCCAAAGCTAAAATTACACACATTTGGACTAGGAATTTAGAGTTTAGATGTAACTGAAGCAATCTGAATTTATATTTTTACATAACAAGCTTTCCCCATTTGTTTTTTAATGCCTAAATAGCTTCAGAAACATATTGAGGACATTTACTAACATTTCCCTTTAGTTGAATTTTTGTTTTTCATTTATTATATGAAAGCCAGTACCAATTGGGATTAAACAGTTAAACTGAAGTTGTTATATAGTTAACATTGTAACAAATATGTTCTCACTGGGCTATATACTTTGAAAGTGTATACTAGAGAAACACTTTTCAAACAGCATGGGCAACTATTTACTTTCCAAAAGTTAAACTTACTGGTGTAAGTAACAATTTTCTTCTACATTGTATTGTAAATTAATGTCCCTTATGTAATTTTGGATATTATTTTAAAATTGCATTCCTTCCAGCCTTCAGGTTGTGAAAACATATTTCATTACCAAGAAGTGTGTATTAATTCTAAAAAGTCAGTGTACATTAAGACAAATTGATAGCCTATTACTTCATAGTGTACAAGATTTATAAACTGAGCCTTCTTTATTATAAAACCAAATTTATGCTATAATTAATCCAAGTTGTCCTTGTTAATCAGTTGATTAACGTCCTAGTTTTATAAACGTTGTGTTCTTCCAAAGTAAACAGGATAGAGTTGGATTTGTTTTCTTGCTCTTTCTCTGCCTTAGCTTTGGATCATCTTTTATGTCTGAAACAGGCCTAGTTGTTCTGCCAAACGTAATTGCGTTGTTCATTTTGAAAGTAGTTTGAGGTGATCACAGTCTTTTAAAATGCTGTAATCTTTACCTTCCCATAAATGTTTGTGTGTTGACCTTGGTCCTTCAACACTGTAGTTCTCTTCATCATATAGCTAATACTTACATCAGGCTGACCGCATGCCAGATAATGTTCTGAACTCTTTTTAGTGTATTAACACATTTAATTCTCAAAACAACTCTTTGAGAGAAAACGGTCCTTTCCTTCCTTACAGATTGTCCTTCCCCTTTGGTAACAAGACGGATAGCTAGTCACAGAATGTACCCAAGATACCTAGCCAGTACACGAGTGGACTCAGAACACAGTCAGTGTTTCTGGAGGCAGATTTGTCACACAACCCTAGGAGCAGCAGTCATTTTAAATAATACTGTTCCTAGTAGAAAATCAAGAATAACATGCATTGTCACACAGTACCTTGTAAAAAGGTACATAGTTTGGAAATTGGAGAGTTGTCCCTTCTAGATGAGGAAAGTTCCTTCTTCCCTATTTCCAATGGCTCAGTTCAAACTCATCACGTCCACCTGACTTGTTTAAGTATAACCCCTCACTTTCTTCATGCCTCTTTAGATATTACTCTTGTCTAGTTTCTTGCAAGATACAGGCTTTCATAGCCCCCTACCTATTGGGAGGTAACAGCTTTATTAAGATATAATTCTTATCCTGTACTATTCACCTATTTAATGTATATGATCCATTTTGGGGAGTTATGTAGCTGTCACTCCAAAAAGAAATCCAGTACTCCTTAGTAGTAATTCTTCATTTCCCCACACTTTCACCCTGGGCATTTACTAATATGCTTTTTGTCTTTAGAGAGTTATCTGTTCTGGACATTCCTATAAATGGATCATGTAACATGTATTTTTGTGACTGTTTTCTTAACATAATGTTCTCAAGATTGGCTTTTCAGAGAGGGCACACTTACCTGTATTCATAGTACAGAATGTAGTACAGAAACACCCTGAGGTCTTTTTCAAGACACAGCTTGGGTTTCTATGTATAGTATTCAGGACCACCAGGGTCTAGGGTGGTTTTGGCTGCATTCTCTTTGACTGTGTTGACCGTCTCTTTTACCTCACTCCCACTTCATCTCCTATTAAGCCCATTCTGTGTCTATCAGTGTCACACCTAGCTGTTATCCTCCACTAATTCCTAGCTGTATTTGTTTTCAAAGGCTGCTGTAACAAATTACCACAGTGTTGGTGGCTTAAAACAAATGAAATTTGTCTTCTGATAGTACTGAATTCTAGAAGAGCAAAAGCATGGCACTGCCTCCTCTAAAACCTGTAGGGGAGAATTCTTTCATGCTTTGTCTAACTTCTAGCAATCCTTTGCATTTTTTGACTTCTAAATGCATCCCTCCTATTTCTGTCTGTGTTTTCACATGACCTTCTTACAGGTCTATGTGTCTTTATTTGGTGTTCTCTTGGTATGAACCCAAATTTGTCTTTCTTGTAAGGACATGAATATTGGATTAGGGTTCACTCTGGTGACTTGATCATATCTGCAGAGACCATATGGTAGACCCTTAAATCCTCGGCTTTGATTTCTGTGGTTTCGATTACCTGTGGTCAACAGAGGCCTGAAAAAAAAATTCGAATAATAAATTGTTATAATTATTCTATTACTGTTAATCTCATACAGTACCTAATTTGTAAATTGATTTTTATCACAGAAAAGAATAGCAAAAAAGCCAGAAAAATATTGCATATGTAGAGTTCGGTACCATTTATGGTTTTCAGTACTATCTGTGGGTTTCTTGGAACATATCCCCCTTGGATGGATGGGTGGGGGACTCCAGTATTTCCAAATGATGTCACCTTTATATATGGAAGTTAGGATTTCAGCTTTTTGGAAGACACTGACCCATAACACCAGCTGATTGTCCTTTGGATTCAGTAATGCTTTGGGGCATAAATTGTTCCACATTCTGATCCAAACTCTGACATCTTGGCAAGGATGGGTGCTGCCAGTCTTTGAGGCCTGCTTGGACTGTTTCCTAGTCATAACTTTAGTACCATGGATCAGGAGCTGGCAAATGATGAGGAGCTTAGTCCTTACCAGCTGTCCACTTGGACCTTCCTTCTGGAGCAGGAGCTGTGTATTTATATGTGAAGGGGATAGAAATGAATATTGTCATCTAGCATAACTCTTCTAGAACCCAGACTAGGTAGTTGAATTTGGGAATAGCAAAATGGGTACTGCCTGGTTGCTACCACTCCATGGTATAGTTCGTTTATAGCATCAAGCTATGGGAAATGGTATTTGCTGATCTTCACCAGCTGTTGAAACCACCTCCCCTGTGGATGGGTGGGTTTCCTGATGAGTCTATTAGGACAATTGTTCTATAACCCAAAGTGTGGGAGGATGGGTGCAGGTTCTAGTTGGAATGCCTTACTTCCCACTCTATTACCAGTGCCTGTAGATTTGTTGAATAAAAACATTGCAGTTTGTTGAAAGTCTGTTGATTAACATCCAGGGACTCTGAATAAATGTCTTTCTAATTTCTGCCAGATTGATAAATGTATGATGTGGGAGGGGGAAGAGGGGAAAGAGGTATTCTTCCAAGCTCCTCATATAGCCATTCTAGAAAATCTTGCTCCTTCAATAATTTTTAAAGTACAACATTCCAGGGTAGGGTGGTGAGAAAGACACAGGAATGGAATGGCAAATAACTCTTCTGGGAATTTAGGTCATAAAAGAATGACTTCCATTAGCGCTGATAATATTTTTCAACATTTGCAACTGTTGAAAAGTTTTATAGTTCTTTGTTAAAATGACTGAAGTTATTTCTTACTTAGCTTAATAGTCCTTTTTTTTGTTTTTTTGCACCTCACACAAAATATAGAAGAAAACACTTAAAACTAAATGGTTAGAGAAGAATGTTAATAAAGTTTCATTTCGGTAAGTAAAATTATTCTTGGAATATTTAATAGGCTAATTATATGAGCTAAGTCATTGAATGCTGGACTTTTTCTTTTTTTTGAAGTATTAACTCATTTTTAAAAAGATTTATTTATTTATGCATACAAGAATTGGGGTACAGGCCAGAGGTATGTAGAGGTGAAAGGATTCACCAGAGACAGAGTGGGGAGCAAAACAGGCAGATTGACTGAAATACACTACTGAGGGGAGCAGCAAGTGAGATAGAATTGGGACGTGCTGTGCCATGTGGCTCCTCTCCCTGGCCAGGGATTGAACATATGCTGCAGTGGGTGTGGATAGCTTCATAGTGCTGCCCTTAATCCCCTGTGCCACCGAGGAGGCCCCAGATGCTGGAATATTTCATAATAATTAACTATAGCACATCTCTTCTATGGATATTTATTTAATGTAAATGTCACCATCTGGGATGCTTTTTTTTTTCACCTTACGTGGTTATTTTGCTGAAAGAACCAGCAAAATAATCCGAAAGTTTTTTCTTCTTTTTAAACTCTGAAGTGTATTTAGATAGGGTTGGCAAGAATACTGGCTTTATCAAAATTGAGTTCTATAGTTGGAGATGTCTGTCTGATTAAGCTGGTATGAATTTCTCTTATTTCGCTCTGACCAAAATGTTGATTTTTAGATTGGGAAATCGCTTTGAGAAATAATCACAAGATATCTTTATAATGTTTTCTGTAAAGCTTTGAGACAGTATCTTATTTTTGTAGGATTGTAATGATCTAGTTGTTTCAGTTCATTAGTTACTAATACTTTTCATTAGAATTTTAGAGATTGTTTGAACTTTAGATTTTACTAATTATACCCTGTCATTTTGATGAAACAGTTGTCTTTAGATTTATTTATGTAATTTTCTAAGTTTTAGAATGTAAGATTATAAGGTAACAACAAAACTCTTAACACTTCCAGAAATCCATGAAGCAGTGTCTAGTTTTTTTTTTTTATTTTTTCAGAAAGCTTCAGGAAAAAACCATATGTTTTCTCTACATTTTAATATTACAATAATTATTTTTACTAGCATTAATTTGACATCTGTACCAGATAATCTGATTTTAGGCTTAACTGAGACCTGAGAATTTTGGGTTTTTGTTTTGTAGTAGAAAACATTTCCTTTCCTCCTCTCTCAACTCTTATGTTTCATTGAGAGATAAAATAGTTGTCAATAATATTAATATAAATATATATTAATTTTACCTATGCACAGAAATTTTTCAAATATATTGATCAAATACATAAATCAAAAATTAACACCAAGATTTTTTGGTCTTAAAAGGTATGATTTGCTTTTTTGTTTGTTTTGTTTTGTTGGGTAGATAGATGAGAAAGAAGCTTTCTTTGTAATATTACATTTGCTCCTCATAGCCATTTTATGAAGGCAGGTCAGACAACTGTTATTAATTTCTTTTTATAGATGGAAAGATTAAGGAATTTAAGTGAATTGCCTAAATTTTATGACTGTAATAATTTATTCTCGTGGTTATCCGTCCTTTGCATTACAGTAGTCAGTCGTGGTAGTATTTATTTTTTCTGAATGCAAACATCTTGATTATTCTATTCTAGAGAGGAGTACTTTGTGTTACTTGGCATGCCTCCAAAGCTAGCCCAGGTGAAAGGAATACAAGTTTAAAGTCCTCTGATGCCAGGAGTCCTTTCCTTTCTCTTATAGCAAACTTCCTGTCCTTTTCTTACTGTCACCTTCTCTGTGACAGTCTTTATTTCAGAGGGGACAAGCATCTTTTTATCCTCCATGATCTCTTATGCATGTTCTCATAAAAAAAAAATCATACCATGATTGAGTTTCTTGAAGGCGAAAGTTGTGATACGCCTCTTCACTTCCCCAGAGTCTCCAATGGCAGAGCTCCATAAGCAGAGCTCAGTAAATATCTTAGAATTACCAGTGACTGAATGCTACATGCTTGCTATATAAGCTGTTTAAGCCATACAGTATGTACTCTCTGATTTTGGAAAAACTATGCAGTGTTAAATGTCTGAAACTACTCACGACATGATGGTAGAAATATTCTGGAGTTTTCAGTTGGTTCTGGGCCAGTTGTTCATGCTGTACTTTATCAATTATGGTTATTTGGGACTTGAGTGAAACAGCTTCATTGTAATCTAGCAGTAGTTGAATCTGTGATCATATTTAAACAAAATATGGTACTGTTATATAGCAAAAGGTGGTGTTATGACCCTTAATATCTTATAGAAGTAAAGTTTTATTGCCAGGTTCTGTCATACTGTCTGAATTTATTTTTAAAAAAGTAAAAATCTTAGCTGAACTCTTAATTGTTCTGCACATGAATTTAAGAAATTCAAAATTTCATATAAGTTTTGGAGGAAATTTAAGGGTAGAGACATACAAAAAAGTGTGATAGCATCTGATTAACCAGTTCTTGTGTTTCCTGTGTTTTTCTTTTCCTCTTGGCAACTACCTTTTAATCATTTCACTATTTATTGGTTTGCAGTACCAGAAAGTGGAATAGGAAATGAAGTGCATATTCTTCAGTTTTGTTGTTACCAGATTCTTTAAATTTTAGGTGTAAATAAGGATGAAAATAAAAGTAGAGTACTGTGATTTGTCCCATTATTTTTGCCTCCCATTATCACAGATAACGATGACTTAACTGTAATTGACTAAAATTGCAGAAAAGTAGTAGAGTTATGCTTCCGTAAGATTTTTTTCACTTTTCTTTTGGGAAAAGAATTAAAAAGAAAAAAGATCTAAATGGATTCTGATTGTTTTCTTTTTGTCATTTTGTTTTGTTAAATTGTGTGTTTTATAATGAACAATGGGATTGGACTCAGTTGTGAATTGCAGGAAGTGGCATGTGTGATAAAGACTCTGGTTTTATATGTGTTCAACAAACGAAGGTGGGACTGAAATGAATCAATAAATATTTTAACAACCCCAGTTGCTTCTGCCATCAACCAGGACTAGTCCTAATGAAAACTAGATCTGCTGATACAAAGTTAATGGGAAGCAGGGCAGGAACATATCCTTATTTAGTATAAGGCAAAACTTTAGCCACTTTAAATCTGTCACATTTTGTTTACAGGTGATATATGAATATTAGAATATTTGCACCTTAAAGCACAATAAGAGCTATGGTTTTTTTTTTTCTTTTCTTTGGGACAAGGACTTAGATTTAATAATAAAATGTATATTGTATATGGTACATATTCATGAAGTAATACATTGAGAAGCAAGTAAAAATATTCAATTTGTGTACTTTTCCACCAGTTTATGTAACAATTTGATTCTGGATTGGAGAAAGGAGATAAAATCTATGCATTGTTCAGCTACCAGGACTATAACCATACTTGTAGAAGCCTTTTTAAAAATTTCTTTACTTTAAATTTTTAAATGCAGTACTCTTTTTCTCCACATTGTTGCTAACTTTTGGATAACATATGATTTCTCCTCTTAGGTGTGGTCACCATAGTTCTCCCACCACCAAAGCACCAATAATCTAGCACCATATTCCCTTGAACTTCCCCCTGCTCCCCTCTACCCATTTTCATCCCTTTTGCCCCCTTCTCCCTAGCCCTTCACTCATGGATGCTTTATATCTATGATCAACTTTCAAGGTTTGTTTTTACCAGACCCTTTGTTTGGTTTCCTGTATTCTACATATAAGTGATAACATCCTTTATTTTTAGCTTTTCTCCTAATTTTGCTTACTATTAACCCTTGCAACTCTGTCCATGTTGCCACAAATGGCATGACTTTGTCTTTTTTGATAGCTGAGAAGTATTCCATTGTGTGTGTGTGTATATATCTGTGTATCTCAATACCACATCTTCTTGATCCATTTGTCTGTTTTGGGACATTTAGGTAGTTTCCACATCTTGACTGTTGTAAATAGTGCTCAATAAACATAAGGTTACAGGTTTCCTTTCAAATTAGTGTTTTGTTTTCTTTGGGGAGATTTCTAGGAGTAGAATAGCTGGATCATGTGGCAGATTTACTTCTAGTGTTTTGAGGAAACTTCATGTAGCTATCCATAGTGTCTGGACGAGTCACATTTCCCAATAGCAGTATAGGCAGATTCCCTTTTCTCCACTTCTTCACCAGCACTTAGTGTTTCTGGCTTTTTTAATATGGCTCATTCTCACTAGTGTGAGGTAGTATGTCATTTTGGTTTAGGTTTGCAGTTCCCTGATACCAAGTGATGGTGGACATGTTGTCATGAACCTATTAGCCTTTTTTTTTTTTTTTTTTTTTGCTTTTCTTCTTTGAAGTGTCTAGTTAGCTCTTCTACCCTTTTTTTGTTTTTGTTTTGGGTTGGGTTATTTGATTTGTTTTTGTTGAATTGTGTGAGCTCTTTGCAGATGCTGTATATCAGTCCCTTCTCAGATGAATGCTGTACAAATATTTTCTTCCATTCAGTGGTGTGTCTATTTTAGTTACTGTCTCTCTTGCTGTGCAGACACTTTTTAGTTTGACGTAGTCCCAGCTGTTTATATTCTCCTTCATTTTCCTTGCTTCTGCAGATGAATTCTCAAAGGTGTTTCTGAGGTTTATGTCATGGAGTTATTTGCTTATGTTTTCTTCTGTATCTTTTATGGTTTCAGTGTGGTGTGAAATAGTCTAGTTTCGTTCTTTGCCATGGAGCTGTTTTTCCTCAATTGTGTTTGACTATCCTGTTTTTGGAATAGTACTGATTAGCTTAACTAATAAGATTTTACTTTTAGGGTTTGAAAACTAGGTCCAGACCTAAGTCTAGACCTGTAGACTAACAAATAATAACCTTTGTCAAAAGGAGCAGAGTGTTTGTTACACTTATCTTTGCTTCCCACAATAGCTATGGAAGTCCTCTTGAGTTCTTGGTTCATTCATTCCATTATCTAATACTTGAATGACTAGTTTATTGAGATAATGTGTTACTGTGAGAAATATAATAATGAATTTGCAATTCTCCAATTTCACTGAGTTTCAAGTTTCAAGCGGAAAGAATAAGAATAAATAGGGAGCATATATGTCCTGTTTTTTGCCTCTCATTCTAGCATAATTGTTAACTGTATACTTTACAGTGACTTGGATTGGATGGCAAGTTATATAGTCACACTTTGAATAGCTATATAAATACCAGGCTGGGTTTATGCATTAGGCTACTTCAAATGAAGCATTATGGAAACTTAGACGGGATTGAGATTGATTTGTATAGGTGCGGGGAAAAAGATACCGTAAATCTAACGTTTTTCCCAACCAAGTTTAGATGGCATAGAATGCTGTTTGGTTCTTGGGAACCCCATAATGTAAAGTAAGAATCTCCTCTCTCATTTTTCCTTTTTTTTTTTTTTTTTTGCTGCATAGAAGAACTGGAGTGCAGGCTAGAGGTGCGGGAGGGGCGGGGAGCTGTGTTTGAGAGGATTCACTAGAGACAGAGTGGAGAACAGAACAGGCAGATAGACTGAAATAACTACTGAGCGGAGCAGTGAGCAAGACAGGAGAGATCTGCTGTGCCATGTGGGTTAGCTCCCTGGCTGGGAATGGAATTCAGGCTATAATGGTGATAGCACTACAGACTCTACTGTAATTACCTTTCCTCCCACCATCTATTCCATTTCACTGAGAAACTCGTTAAGTAACTTCATAACTACAGGCATTGCTTGTATAAGCCAATGAAGCTAAGATTGCTTATTGTACTTACATCTAGGTTTGTTTGTCACAATATTAATATTCAAGGTTGTCAGTCAGGAAATTTTTCTGGAATTGCTTTTTCTATTCTTTCAGACAACGAAGCTCTCTCTCTTTTCCACATTCTCCCTCCACTCCCCACCCCTTCCTCCCAGGTGTGCAAAAGCATGGTAAGGTTTTGATAGAACCTCTGTGTGTAAGTTAGGAATTTGTGTGGCCTAGGCGGTTGTGAAGATGTTTTTCAGGTTCTGATTTTATGATATGTGTTCAAAATTTAGTATTTGTTTCATTCTTCATGTAGAATTTTTTATTTGACGCTAATTGTTGTATGTAATATTTGACTCATCTCATATTTATTACCATAAACATAGAACAGTGGTCATAATATAGATATTGAGGAGGAGATACTTTCTTTTTTGTAACATAATGTGAAAAGTGTCAGATAATTTAGTATACTAAATACATGTCAGATAATTTAGTATACTAAAAAAAAGAAAAGTGAAGATGCCTATGAGTAATTTTCTTACTTGTGAAACAGAATATCAGATTAGATAATCTCTAAAAGTATTTCTACCTCTATGTCTGTGAGTCTATAAAATACACCCTATCTTAGTAGTCCTTTTGCACATGTGCTCTTTAACTTAGTAAGATATTCATAGTTATGCTCATGCCTCCTTACCCAAGGACTCATTTGTTACAGTAAATGTTGATTTCTCTTGAGAATATAACAAAATACTAATTTTTGATGAACATTTCCTTCTTTAATGATAATGAAAATTAATAGAAAATCTTAGTTATCACTAAAAGCTAAAAGTCAAAAACTAAGGTGCTAAAAGTCAAAATTTCAGTACATTTAAAGTCAAGGCCAGATAGAAGTTTATAGTGATTTTAGCATTATCATGACTACTCTCTCTGAATGGGCATCAAGAAATATCCATTGAATGAGCAGTGGATGCATTTTTGCCAGGTGTTGTGGGGGATGAAATTGCATGTATTTTCTCTTTGTAGTTTGCCTTGAATTTTCTAAAAACAGTTAAAAGCAAATGCAGTGCTTATATTTTGTCAGAGCACAAGACAAAATAGTAGGCAGAAAATTGTTATGTAGGCGGGCAAAAGGGCAGATTCCCTGCCAAATGGCTCTAAATGAGTTGATGCAAGGAATTTAAATATTAGGCTTTGATGAGAGATTGTTGAATTTCTTCAGTGTTGTTGTTTCCTTTGGTATGCAAGCTAATTAGACGACAACAACAACTAATTGGAGCCAGTGGCTCAGACAGCTTGCCTCCATTGGCACTAATGCTGGAGGGTGGCACAGTTGGCTTTACTGCTGGCCAGGAAGACTTCCATCAAGGCTTAGCTCCAATCGTGTCTGCGGATCCCTCCTAGCACTCTCTTGAAGAGCCTGGTCTTAAATGGGCCATTCGTAACAAGGGATGTTTTCATGAAATTCCCACATCTTTCACTGTCTGCAATTTGTACTCACCCCTCTTAATGCATTATAGCAATCTCAAAGCTTTACCACTCTGGAAAAATGGTGAAATCCCCTATTTGGCAAGAGCAAAAATTATTACAAAGCATTCTTCTTCTGCATTATGTGGTAGCTCACACCAGAGCAACTGATCTTAATCTTAATTCTACTTTAAAACATTAGGGAATCTTGTTATAAATTTAGATTCCTGTGACACTGTCTCATAAATTCTAATACACTAGATGTATTAGAACTAGAGTATAGAAACCAGCCCTTACCCAGCTTACTCAGTATGGAGACTGCCTTCGTGAAATGTTCAGAAGTAAGAAATTATTTTAAAATTAGTGTGTATAAGCAAATTCGGTCTGTGAATGCTTCTGAGCCCTTTAGTATCCTCCTTTCACAGCTCTAAATATCATACTTTCAATTACTTTAGCTCATTAATCTCCATTAGTACACTTTCAGGCTTTTATGAATAGGACTTTGAAAGACCTCTTCCTTTATTTTATTGTGTATAAGTAAATATTGAAAATAAGGAATTCTCAAAGATAAAATTTATCTTTGAAATAATATTTATTTGACCAAGATAATATTTATCTTGTAGGGTAGGTGATAGCAATCTTTAAAATTTTGACACCCAATAAGTATGAGAACATTTATTTAGATTCCTATAGTTTACATTACTTATTGAATAGTGCAGAAAATAAAGGAAAAGGGATTTCAGTATTTCTTAATTGAGTTATTTGAATTTGATTAAGATAAAGTACCTTCCATGGAGGTGTAGGTAGAGAATCCAGATGATCCCTAAATTGTCTTTGAATGAGAGTCTTAGGATTCTAAAATGCCTCTAAACTGTTGAACTGTATTTGTTTACATAGTTGCTTCTAAGATAAGACCAAATTAGTATACTCAGCTCAGAAAATGTTTGAGGTTACATTTATTTAAAGAGCTTATTTCATCTTCCTCAATTAGAATACATAAGATAGTAAAGATTTACTGTTATTAAAAAAGGTTGGAACAACATTGTTATGCCATTCATTGTTTTCTAATTATCCTCTTAAGCGTCTGTAACACCCAGGTATCTTAATCATAAAATGATGAGTTAGTTGGCTACCTTTCATTGCAGTTAGTACAACATGTTAATTTAAAGAAATAGTTGAAAAATTTTAGACAAAATTAGTGACTTTAAAAATTTTTTCCGGTGGGACTACATCAAACTTAAAAGCTTCTGTTCAGCAAAGGACACATTAGCCAAAACAAAGCGACAACCCACCAACTGGGAGAAAATCTTTGCACACA
>JAGFMF010011681.1:7349043-7388348 GCA_019455555.1 Galemys pyrenaicus
GGAAACAGCCTAAATGCCCAAAAACAGATGAGTGGATCGGGAAGCTGTGGTACATGTACACGATGGAATACTACTCAGCAATCAGAAATGAAAAACTAGCCGCATTCATAGGAACATGGATGGATCTGGAGGGGATTATGCTTAGAGAAGCAAGTCAGAAGGCAAAAGAAAAATACCAGATGGTTCCTCCTTTAGGAGGAACATAAGGGAACCAAATAAGGATCAAGGGAAGGAATAAGAACAATAATAATAATAACAATAACCAATAAAGACACAGAAACCAAAAATGAGGAGACAAGGACAGACTGGGGATACCTGGTGGGGAGGGGAGGGGGAGGGTTGAGGGCAGATGGGAGCATGGGGGACTGAGGTGAT
The DNA here is from genome assembly GCA_019455555.1 of Galemys pyrenaicus. Classification (NCBI taxonomy): domain Eukaryota; kingdom Metazoa; phylum Chordata; class Mammalia; order Eulipotyphla; family Talpidae; genus Galemys; species Galemys pyrenaicus. The sequence goes on from JAGFMF010011681.1 coordinate 7,349,419, forward strand.
GGTGCACTGGTGATATGGTGATGGGAAATACATGGGGATTACAATTAATGGCAAGTATATGTAAATTTTAAAATATATTTAAAAGATCCTTCCCCTATGAGGAAAAAAAAAAAAGCATTTAAAGTTACCCATTTTTTTGAGGGTAAAAGTTTAGCTAAATAGGATTGGCCCAAAGTAAGGCCTAAAGCCTGCTACAAGTTTAAAGGACTTTTTAGTAGAGACCCATAGAAAAGGGTTTGAAAGATGTAGACAAATTTGGGATGAAAAGAGCAAAATTAAAATTAGGATGAAGACTGCTATTGTTAACTTTTTCACGGGTTTCTCACCCATACCTGTCCTAACCAGTCCAAGACCAAAATGCACGCACAGTATTTTTACATGCCCCTTTGCTTTATGTGCCTCCTCCAGGTCTCTTTGCTGCTCTCCATCCTGCTTCCTTCTTCTTCCCCTCCTTTTGTCTTTTTATTTCCTCTCTGCTGAATTTTTTTTCTCTGCTTAGCTCCACCCACTTAGGGCCGAACTGGGATTCTGGAACTACCCCTTTTCCTGGGACCACCCTGTTACAAATCTACAGTATAGGAAGATTGATTGGCACATAATGAGCTCCCAGAAGTTGTTTGGTCTTGTTCACCAAAATGAAAGTGCTCAGTAAATTTATGAAAAGAGTCAAGATTAGAAGTAGGCCTGCCCCCCAGTTTAAAGGACTGGTTTAAGACTGAGTTCAAACTACAAGCAAAGATTTGTAAGTCTTTGTTCCAATCAAGGCTAGCACACCTCACAGCAAATTAAGGAAAGATGATCTCTCTTACAAATTTTTGTCACAAAGGATTAAGAAAATCTTCTAAAAATGTTTTCATTCTCCAGTCCATCCACATCTTCTCTACAGAATTTAACTGTTTTATGATTTCATTAATAATCGAGACCACATACTAAACATTCATTAATATAAGAAACATGGGTAATTTGGGAAAGTTGGTTCAGATCATCTTATTTATTAAAGAATAATAAAACATTAATCTGCAATCACAGTTTGCTTTGTTTTTCCCAAAATAACAATTGGAATAACATTTTGGATTGTGATGTTTAACAAAGTTCTACAAGTAATTAATGAAATGATGGCAGCATCTTTAATGGATTGTTCTCATCTGTTATAAAGTTTCTAATGACAAACACTCAGACACTGAATGATATCAATTTGGCAACAGTGATGAAATCACTTCAGGATAGATAAATATTCAAATTTTTGAATACTTGACAGTATGTCAAATATTCAGGGAAAGCAGCTACATACAATATTTAGATTATCCATGCCCTTGGTTTTCTTCTGCCAGTTGTGACATCGCTATTAAATAGACATCATGCTGTTTAATCATTCATTCTTCCTCAACAAAGTACAGACAAGATATAATAAAACTCAAATTGGATAATTTTGTTAGAGAACTTTAAAAAAGTTTTGTGGATTTCACTAAAGATTTTTTTTGCTCACTAATTTATAGTGCTATCCCTAATATAATGGGTAAGTATTGGCTAAACAATAACAAAAATTAAGCCTCATTTCTACAACCTTTAAAACTATGATAGTGACATTTTAGCTGTGTTATAGTTTGTAAATTGAGATATCGTGTTGAAGAAACCAATTTCTTTCTTTATAGTACTTTAGGATGTTTATACCATGTCTTAATTAGCACAGATTTTTAAGTCTCTGTTTGTAATCAAGATTAGTTACAATGCCACGCAGAAACCTGTATGATAGCAAATAAACTGACTCTTGTTGTGAAGAATTTTAAAATAAATTTGAAAGTCAGATTTGTACATTTTGATATAATAATATGTGCTGATGAGTAGAGTTTGTGGATTAATATTGTCAGTTAAATTCAGTTTGTTTTGGGAATACAGATAATCAGGTCAAATACAGATCAGTAAATGGATCTTAGGAATCAAAAGTATGAGATGATGGATTGAGGGATGAAAGAGATCTTTTATATATTAAAAAATGATGCTGCTTTCTGAAATAGTGTTGGTGTTTTGCTCTGAAGTTGATCAAAACAAAACCTAACCCTGCATATGAAAGTGAGATTTGACTCTGCTAAAGATCGTATCTGATTTCTTAAGCAGTTTCATCAGTGTCAGCTATGAGATACACTTAACGTTAAATGACAAGGCAGGATTACAGTGCAAACTCTGGAGTTCAGCCAATTTTTCATCCTTGAAACTGTGTGGGATGCTGAATAACACTATTGAAAATAGATGACAGAAGACTGTCTAAGAGCTGCTACATGGTGATCTAAAATAAGGAGACCACAAACCAGATCCACAGAAGAATGTTTAAGAGTATACTGAATCGAAAAAAAAAAAAAGAAAAAAAAAAGAAAAAAAAAAGAGTATACTGAATCACAGCTCTAAATGATAAAACAGCTCAGAGTAGCCAGGAAACAATTGTTTCTGTGAATGCAATGATCAGAAGCAAAGTGTTTCCTTTACAGCAATGCCACTGAAATGAACCTGATTCTAATACAATTTCTTACAAACAGGAACAGAATGTACAAATAATATTTGCAACTTAAGTCAAAGGACAATTTAATACATTATGAGAAAGATTATACCCTTTTTTTTTTTTAAGGATTTTGTTTGTTTGTTTATGCATACAAGAGCAGGGGTACAGCCAGCCATAGGCTTGGGAGGTGAAAGGATTCACCAGAGACAGAGGAGGGAGCAGAACAGGCAGATCGTGACTGAAACACAGTGCTGAGGGGAGCAGCAGGCGAGGCAGGAGAGGTCTGCTGTGCTATGTGGGTTCCCTGCCTGTTCGGGATCAAACTTGAGCTGCTGTGCTATGGATGCTGCCCAGTGTGGTACCCACCCAAGTGCACCACCAGGGAGGCCCTAGACCCTTTCTTTAAAGCAGTTCACAAACCACTAGAAATATCTTTCATTACCAAAATGTTAACAGCCTTAATTATCTAAGACATAATTTAAAATTGTCTTAATTTGTTTTAAAAATTAACATTAAAGGGGGTCTCCCTAGTGGTTCAAGAGGTTGAACACCACACTGTAGGGTTTCTGCAACCTTTGCAGCACAAGTTCGATCCCTGGCCAGGGCACAACAGACCTCTCCTGCCTTGCAATCTGCTTCCCTCAGCAGTATATTTCAGTCTGCCTGTTCTGCTCCCTCCTCTGTCTGTGGTGAATCCTCTCAACACCACCCCCATCCCGACCCATGCCTCTGCCCAGTACCCCAGCTCTTGTATGCATAAATAAATAAGGTCTTTTTTTTTTAAAAAATTAACATTAAATGTCCAGAAGACTTAAGTTTCTGGTGTGAAATGTCCCTTCTTTCCCTAGTGTAAGTTGTCATTTTGAACATATTAATAAATGCTGAAGAAAACTGTGAAGTAGTTAACTTACTAATAATTTTTGGTGATATACAACTTTGTTTTCTTATTATAAATACATTTTATTGATTGGCTCACAAACTGTTTGCCTTTTTATTTGTCTATGATTAAATCTGTTGGTGCAAGAAGAAAATTTCATTTAAAAGTCCTGTAACAGATTTCATCATCATTTTAAAGGAATGAGGGAAAACTGGGCGAATAAGGATCCAATGGAGAATATATTTTGAGATATAGCTGGGCTTCTAATTTAAAGTAAGCTGTATACCACCAGATTTCTTCAAAATAATTAACAGAAATTCAAAATACACTTTCCCAAAGAAATAATAAGTTAGTGTCATAGGCTAACCCACAGATGCCACTTTGACTTATGTACCTAAAATACACTTTGCACTGAAAAAGGAAGATAACCACTGCAAATACATACCATTACTTAAGCAAAATGAAAAAATATTGAAGAAGTAAGTGATAAAATAGTCAAAAATGAATTGATTCCTTTGTAGCAAAACAAAAAGAACATAATTTTAAAACAATAGTATAAAGACAAGGACAAAGGGTACAAATAATGGCTGTAAGTCAAATAAAAGTTTAATTTGATGTAAAATCAGAAAAAGATTTGAGGAAATAATTAGAGCGGATGAGTTGGTTGAAAACTTTGAGTGTATTCTAAATTCTTTGTTGAACAGGACAGGAATTTTAGCAGTGATGATTACTATTCTTTCAGAAATACTTTTGGGGCCTCCCTGGTGGCACAGTGGGTTAAGCAGTGCACTATGAAGCAAACCGCAGCCACTGCAACACGAGTTCGATACCTGCCGCCAGCCAGCGAGGGGACCCACATGGCATAGCAGACCTCTCCTGCCTTGCCCACTGCTCCCCTCAGCAGTGTGTTTCGGTCAGTCTGCCTGTTCTGCTCCCCACTCTGTCTGGTGATGCCTCTCACCTCCTGCGACTCTGAACTGTACCCCAGCTCTTGTATGCATAAATAAATCTTTAAAAAAATTAAAAAAAAAAAGAAATACTTTTCACTGATGGGGGTCTCTTAAAAGACAGTTGACATCTTTCTCATTCTTAGTGATTTTGTCTGTTCTCCTGTATTTAATCATCATCTAATTGCTCTATTTCCAAATCTGTACACGTAATCTATTTCTTTCCTCTTAAATTTGCTAACATATATGTTCCATTGTTTGCTGAGTATTTTCACTTTGATAATTCAAAAGATAAATTATACTTAGTATGACTAAAGCTGCATTTACCACCCTTTCCCCTAAAAAAAAAAGTGTGCCCTTTCTTATAGTGGCCTAATCAAAACTGAACCCTGTCCCTTTACCCTTTACCTGTATCCAATTCTCATTCATATTAATGAAACAATATCCTGTTTTTCCTACTTTTAATTGTCTTCTTTCAAATCCATTCCTGAATTCTGCCTATATTTCCTAAAACTCCAACTTGAGAACTTTACTCTTAAAATTATAACTCTTCAACTACTATTTTTTACTTTCAGGTAAAGTATAAACACTTTAACTTGAATTAAAGTAACTTTTATGATTTACATCTGTTGGTCCCACTTGCCTGTTATGTTTTGATACACAGAAGAACTGATCTTCTGGCAGTTTAATTAGAAGTATTGTCATTACCTCGCATATCTGGTCCTATCCCCACATGCTTTTAAAATATGAAGAAGCTAAGACAGTCTCTTGTATTCATAAGCCTTCATACTGTGATTTTTTAAAAAATGTTTGAGACATACTTAATTTGGTTAGAAGTAGGAAATGTAAAATAACGAATTATGGGTAGTGAATACTATTTTTCCAAAAATAAAAATTGGAAGTCATTTCATTCATTCATTCATTCATTCATTCATTTATTTATTATGTACCACATCTCCTTTATTACCTTTCATTGTTTAACTGTGTGGTACTTTTTATGAGTCATTTTTATCAGCCAAATATACATGTTCATAGCTTAAAGGAATAATGGGTCTACACAAATTATTATAAAAACAAAACAAACATCAAACATCCTCTCACCCATCATTTACTTCTTACCAAATGCCATTGCTTTTAACTCATCTGGTTGTATTCCCTCCATACATGATGTCACCAACACGTTTATAGTGCGCTTTTTTTTTTTTTTTTGAGCATTGGGCATTTTCAAGAGACAATTGGGAGTCATTTTAAAATACAAGTATCAACTTTTCTTCCAATATGCCATCGGTATGCTCGCAGTAAAGTTAATTTTTAAGATTTTGTATAATACTTAAAAAGAAAAATGTAATTTAAGTTATTTTGTTGTCATTTTATAAACTATAGACAGTAAAATTGTTAATCTTGGTGAATTATTAGTAATAAACAATTAACAGTCTTTCAATTTTATAACAACTGTTTTTTAAATAGTGAGTTGATTTAGAGTAAGTTAGCTCCAGAATGAGAAAACTTAGAGATCTATCAGAATAACCTTATGAGATCCCCTGTGGTCAGAGACACCCCTTCTCCCCTGACATCAGTCTACATATTCCTTAACTTTCCTGGTTACAGTGCCCTAAAACACTGGGAAACAGGCATCTGAAAAATTGTTAACATAATTAATAGCATATCAAACAAAAATTCCTTTATTTTCATCCAAAAGTCATTCAGATGAAATAGCAATTTGCAAAATGTTCCTAAGGAATAAATTGACTGGGGCCTCCCTAGTGGCTCAAGGGGGTAAGTTGCAGCCCTGTGAAGCTATCCAGAGCCACTGCAGCACTGAGTTCGATCCCTGGCCAGGGAGTTGACCCACATAATGTAGCAGACCTTTCCTATCTTGCCTGCTGCTGCTACCCTTAACAGTGTATTTCATTTGTTCACCTGTTCTGCCCCCACCTCTGTCTCTGGTGAATCCTCTCACACACCATTACCCTCCCCCACCCCACATCTCTGGCCTATACCCCAGTTCTTCTATGCAGAAGTAAATCTTTTTTTTTTTTTTAAAGAATAAATTGTGCACTGAGTTCTCACTGATACAAAAAAAAATCAGCATGTACTTAACAGTGATATTTGTAGAATATTATGTGGTTTCTTTTAATTTCGCTTCCTGACTGATAATGGTGTAATTCAAGAGAGCAAGAAATTCCAGCCTGTCAGTGTTGGCAGGAAGGTCCTGCTGAACATGCAAGGTTTTGAAATAATGACCAAAATACACACATCACCTTAGAGATTTTTTTTTTTCTAAACCTAATTCTATACCAGAAAAAATTCCCCTTCGTCTGTCTTCCCCTGAGACATTTGCATAAATTAATGGCTTATGATTATTTGATATTTTCTGTTCACGGACAATGAGATTTATAGATTTATTGGGATATTAGCTTTATTCATTTTGCTAATGGGTTATACTTGCTAACATGTTTCTATGTCTACAAGATTAAAATTCTGTAATCTATGTATTCTATTTCTTTACACATTTACCAAGAAATTATATCTGACCATCTGACCACTGCTTATCTGCACCTTCACCTTACCTTGAACTTATAAAACTATGGTGAAAATGCAATCTTCAGATTGTTTTTAATGTAGAAAAATAAAAACAAGAGAGATCAATAGGAAGGTTTGTAGGGAGGTTATCTAAAAGTCCTTAGAAAAGAAGGATTAAATCAAGTGCCCTTTCTAGGTGGGAGAGCAGAAAGCATGAAGGCTCCATTGCTAATATCTCCAAAACACTAAGACATCACTGTGGACTCTCATAGGGAATCACAGAACAAGACTATTGAAAAGGAGAATGCAACTTCCAACTTTTTCTCAACTAATTATATTTTTTAAGACTTGGTCTATTTTAGTGCTCAGAGCTTGGAATTTACTTACCCAGTTAAATTATTTGTATACAGTTCCATGACTTTTCATAGAAAATTTTAAAGCATAATGTACCTAAAAATATTATTAGAGAATTATTGAATATCATTATGATGTTATTATACAATGTAATTATATTATTATGTAATAATAGTAGTACAGAATATTGGGTAACTCAATTCTGAATCAAGGAAGAGCACATTCAAAGATATGATAAAAGAATGATATCTATGCCATCTTTGTGGAATGAGAGCCCTCCATATCAAAGTTTTGGAGTGCATAGGCACTCTGAGCAGGGAACGAGAAATGTAAAACTGGGAATACTTAGGGTGAAGGTCAGGGACACCAGTTCTCAGGACAATCTTATTTGACTATGATGTATTTAACCTGAAGAGAAAGCATAGGTAACCATGTTAAAGAAGAAACAGGAAAGGACTATGCTCACATAGCCTTCCTCTCTCCTTCCTCTTATCCTGTCACCACAGACCCAGTTCTGTATTTCTTTACTAGATAAGAAACATGGGAGTTTTGGTACAGGTGGCATGCGACAAAACAGGGAAGAAGAGGCAAATTCCAAAGTAGTGTTAAAGACTGATGGGAATTCCTGTGCTATTTCCTAAGTGGCCATTTGCCTAAAGTAATCTACATGAGTTGAGTAATTAGAGACACTGTTTACAGAAATTTCAATAAAGTGATGTTTTTGTGGGTGTTTTATTCCCAATACATGAGTTTAGCATATCGTTGGATTTTTTTCCAAGGCGCTCAAATTATTTTAATATTTTGCCCTTTATGTTCAGAATGAAATGACAATGTTAGTTCTGTTATATCCTTACTGGCAGTTAATTTATTATAAAATGACAGTACCTGGGGGAAAAGACTGCTGACTCCTGCATGCCTTTCCAAGCTCATCTCTCACTATCCTTCTCCTTATTTAAGCTCCCAAAGCACAGACTTTAGGTTGTCAAATAGACTAAACTCCTTTTCTCTCCCCAGGTCTTTACATATATTCTTCTGTTTCCTTCCCTGCTCTTTCAGATTTTCCATTTAAATAATCCCTACACAGAGAGCAATATTTAATTGTCTAATATTTGGTTCAAGAGGATAGACATCATATCTATTTTGTTTATACTCAGAATTTAGAACTATACCTGAGATACAATTTAAACTTGGTAAAGATACAATCTTGACGAACATTAGGAAATCTCTTAGAACATTTCTTCAGGTATGAAGAACTACTTGTAATTGCATATTTTAAAATTACCAATACCTTTCTGATCACTAATATTTAATCTCATGATAAAATAGTGTCATAGATACGTTTTTAAGGGGACCCCTATCCCAAAGATAGAGCTATCTATCTATATCTTTCCAGCATTTGTTTTGAAGAAAACACTTTAGTACCTGAGGACCACAACATAAAACGTGCATAAATGTTAGTAAGTCACTACTTTTAAAAAATGTAATAAAGCCAGAGATTTGTCAAACAAGAAATATTAACATTATTCACACTTTTAAAAATTAGGTCTGTCAAATACTGTTTAAGTTAAAATGTCATCAGTTTTCACCTCTGTTCAGTTCAGTCTCCACCATTTCAGCTGGCTGAGTGTAATTTGCATGCATTTTTGTCCTCTGCACATAGTAATTTTTTCGCTGAATTTTAAAATCAAAGTTTTAAAAAACTTAAGTAAAGACATTCCAGTGGGAAACAATTCAAAACAAAAGTCAATTCATTTACAGTTAATAGAGCAGTTATTAGATTACACATTCATAAAACTAAAAAAAAAAATCTACAAACATTTGCAGTCACCTACCAAACTCTGAGAAACTCAAGTTTGACTTGCTATCTCTGTAGAGGAAGGTTTGGAAGGACAAACAAGCACTTCATAGTCAACTTTGGTGTCATGTATGTGTTTTAGAGTATAATTAATACGAGGTAGAATTATTTAGGTGGGGCATACATAGCTTTAAAATTTTAAAAAGCATTTTCAACTGTATACACTAAGGAAAGTTAGATGTGCATAATCTTAAACTGTGGTACTTTTTTATTCATTTGTGACTAGCCTTGAATGTATTCTGCTTACTGATTATGTTTCCTTTTTAGATAGATATATAAACATTGTATCTGGGCACAGTTTGTATACTTATTTTAAGAAAAGAATGTGGTTTCCTGTTCTTTTAGTACTTGTAAGCTCTAGTCTGTATCTCCTGTTATAACAGATTAAGAAAATTTCATGGGAGGAATAATTAACTTCAAGACCAAAATAGGTGTTGGGATTATGTGTGTCCTCATTACCATATATATCACTGTATATGTAGTTGTTCTAGGGAGAAAAATCAAATGTACTATATAGATTTTCATCTTATTCAGGTACACATTATGAGATGTTGCAAAGTTGTTGAAGACGTGAAATTCTAAATGTCATTATTAAGATTTAAAAACAAACATTCGTTAAGCTGTAATCACATATCAAGCACTGTACTAAACACTTCATCTATATTTTCATTTAATTATTTCAAAAACCCTAAAGGAGATAAGAATGGAGGCTGAAACTAACATGCTAGAGTTTGCCCAGTAGTGTTGGGCTCTATTCACTTTCAGAACCAGACCCTAAAACTCTTGGGCTCTATTTACTTTCAGAGCCAGACCCTCAAACTAAGCCCTACCATGTTCTACATTATAACTATGACATAACAGACAAATGGACCATTGATTGATCTAATATGGGATAAACCATTGTTCTAGCTCTGCCACTTGCTTTCAAATCAAGACTGTTGCAAATCCTTCAAACTCTGGTCTCCTAAAGATAGAAATAATATTGATCTCATTGTGAAAATGATGAGACAGCAAACAATTAGTACCATCAATTCATCAATAATTACCTAAACTTAGCATTATAGTGAGTAAAGGCACATAATAAAATAATAAATAAATAAACTCTTTAGATGCAGGCTGAAGCATATGTTATGGCTACTCTTGCTTCAGTGTACTTGCTGACTGAGACTATTTCATCATTCCAGGTACATGAATAATAAAGCTCATGCTATCAAGAACAGGTTTGACTTCCTTATAGACTAGTTAACTATCCATGATCAGACACATAACATAGACTCAGTGCCAGCGAGTTAATGGAATGTTTGAGTGAATATACTAATTAGAGAAAAGCATGACCAACAACCCAAATCTAAAAGAGAGTCCTGAAATTAAAGTTTTAACAATCCCCACAAATTGTCTAAAATAAACTGACTCTAGGGAAACTCCCTAATGAAAGCAACATAATCTGTCTTTTGATTTAAGAAACAAGTATCTTAATATGTATTATTAGGTATTACTAAGTACACCTATCTAAAACCTACTCATTGAAAAATACCCACAAATGTTTGTATTGTGACAGAGGACACACATGATCATATATTTATTTAAATTAAAATACTGCGGGCCTCCCTGGTGGCACAGTTAAGCAATGCACTATGAAGCAAACCATAGCCACTGCAGCACGAGTTCATTCCCTGCCACTGGCCAGGGAGGAGACCCACATGGAGCAGCAGACCTCTCCTACTGTGCCCGCTGCTCCCCTCAGCAGTATGTTTCAGTCGATCTGCCTGTTCTGCTCCCCACTCTGTCTCTGGTGAATCCTCTCACCTCCCCCCCGCAGCTGTGGCCTGTACCCCAGTTCTTATATGCATAAATAAATAAATATTTAAAAAATTAAAATACTGCAATTCAAATATTTAAAAGTTGTTTGAATTATATATTTAATATATCATTTCATTAACTGTATTACTGAACATTGTCTTGTAGACTATTTGTGGAATTTTTGGGGTTTTCTATATATAATTTTTGTGTTATACACTGATTATAAAATAAGCCTATAAGTTAGATAAGACTCTAGGGTAAGAAATAAGGATATTGAGATACTATAATTGTCACAGTAAGAGTGAACTTTTCATGCATCTGGACATGTTACATTTAAAAATTCTTGTAGGGTGCCTGGAGTATATTCAAGAATAAATATGATCTATGGGTAGAGAGCTAATTCTCCTTATATAGAAACATGTAGAGAAAGGGGGAAGATTAATCAGTGATGGCTTGAGGAAAGTATACTTTAACATGCAACTGCTAAAAGTCTATTGGAAGTGTTACTTGGTTTCCTAACTACAAATGTCTACATAACAGAAAGGAACCTCCTCTCTATACATTAAACTACATGTCACTCATGCATTTATTGTGTCTGACTTGTATTTTATGTATTGTTGTCCAAAACCTCTCACCAGATTATAAACTCACTGAAGATGGAAACTAAGTGTTTTTCACCTTTGTATTCATTGTATTGCCTATACTAAGAGTGGTGGGAATTCAAAAATATCAAATGAAATTTTGTGGTTCTTGGAACAGATAGCATTCCCATGGTAAATTAAAAAGTGATTTAATAGTTTATAAATCAATCTCTTGTGAGTTTGGTTACCACAAATTAATTTCTCAGAGTTTGATTCCCTTGGGTGAACTGATAAATTAGATTTCAGTGGAATGGTACATTTATCAGGAGGATACAGGTGACAAAGTTTCTAATAAATTCGTGTAAATGAACTACACATTTCTCCAGTGTATATCAATGGGCTTTCATGATAAGCTAGCCCTGTTTCATTGCATCACATTCTCTCATATTGTGTTATACTTTATGATGTACAGATTGGAATTAGTGTAGATTTTTATTTTTACTTACACACCACCTCTTGAATGATGTTAAGATGCAGTATGTAAACATATTAAAAGAAAATAATTTAATCTTCATATAATCATGAGATTTTAAAAATTAGAGTGATAAATGTCTAAAACTAATTTACTTTAATTTCACAATCCCTAAAGGCAAGTGACAGCAAGTTCCATCTTGAAAGTCCCAGCAGATCTGTGATCTGTGTGCTGAGTATAGTTAGCAGACTGATGTTTTCAGTAGGAAGATAATGGTTTTTAATTGGCTCATCACTAAACTTTCATCCTGAAAGGAGAGAAATGAACTTAGAGCCAATATTAACAGGTGATAATTAAATTATGAGTTCTGCATGCTTAATGTCCTAGGCTAAGGCAAGATGAGGCAACTGGAGACCATTAACTTTAATAATTGGAGTCAGTATGTCTCTTAAGTAGGATTTTATAGCACATTAGTAATGGTTGATTAGTATTAAATCAGAAAATAAACTGTTTTCTTACTAAAGCATGTTTTACTAATGTAACTTCATGCCAATATACTTAAATGTTCAGAATAGGTTACTTGCAGTAATATGTCTCTTACAGAGTTAAGCAAAAGGAAAAATACTTGTGAAGCACTCACTTGTCATATGTTAAAATCAACACTTCTATTTCTAAACATTATTTTTTCTGCATTTAACTGTTAAAAATTAACAAACGTAGGGCTTTTCTAGTGGCACAAGGGATTTCTCAGCACAGTGAAACTCTCGGTAGCCACTGCAACATGAATTTGATCCCAGGCCAGGGAGCTAACCCACATGGTGCAACAGACCTCTTCTGTCTCTCCTGCTGCTCCTCTCAGCAGTATATTTCAATAGATCTGCCTGTTCTGCTCCTCACTCTGTCTCTGTTGAATACTCTCACCTCCTCCCCACACACACACCTTTGGCCTATACCCCAGCTCTTGTATGCATAAATAAATAAATCTTTTTTTAAAAAATAGTAATTAACTCCCACATTGGCTGCCTTTAATTATGAAGAACTGGAACAAGTTAAGCATTTAAATTTATTATTGAAGCTGAAAATCTTGACTCAAAATCGTCAATTACAAAGATTTTATTCTGTTATATTTACCTTAATGTTTTAAATATGAGGTAATTCCTCCATATCAGTTGTATAGGTGGTGCTACAGGTGACATATAGGAATTATATCATAGTAGTTATAGTCCCTTTCTAAAGAGGCTTTTGTTTTGAAGAACAATTAATGAACTTTAGCATTATGTTTTTTAAATATCACTGCTCTCAAATTAACTTTGATACACTTAATGTCCAAAGTTTTTACACTTTGGACTTATATTGAACAATCCCCACCTCCCCTTAAGAAGTCCATTTTTATGACTAGAGTGACCATATAAATTTACTACCAAAGCTTGGGGAAGTGAAAGGGAATTCTGGTACTAAGAAAGAAATATACCTGGACAACAGTTGTAAACTGGGATGTATATCACCCTACTATAATAGTAGTAGACTACTATAATAATATGGTACAATACCTGGCTTATTGTACTCATTAATCACCAAAGCAATGCTTCTTAAGAGAAATGCTTTCAGAATCCCCAATAACAGGAATATATGTCTCCTACCTAGTACAGGCATGGTCTCTGAGTCTCCCTTAGCATGAAGCCTCTGGAGGTGTTTGTGTAGTTTTCACTTTCTTTATCACTAGCAGGGAGCCTAGCACATCAAGATGAAACTAATGAAATCTTAGACTCCTTGCTAAAAGAGTTGTGCTAGCTTTGTGTGTGGGGCTGTGGGAGGGAATGGGATGAGGGAAGAGAGAGGACAAGGGACTGAGGTGATGGTGCACTGATGAAATGGTGGTGGGAAATCCATGGGGAGCACAATTGGTGTCAAATATATAAATAGAGAAAAAAAAGAGTTGTACTAGTTTGTGCAAAGCAGTAGTCATAAATGAAAGGAAGTAGAGACTGAGGAAGAGAGAAACTTGCTTCTCCGTCCTATTTAAACAACACACTACCGTGTCTATTATTGCTGTTTTAGGATCCCCAGGATTTGAGCCAACCCTTCTTCCTTTCCATGTTACCAATCTGGCATTTAACTCAGTATGAGCCTCTAAGTTTACCTGAATTCCACTAGAGGCAAGGGGAGCTAAGAACATATGAGGAGTTTAACCAACCCTTCTTCACTTCACCCATTCCTCCCTATCCTTCTGCTGAAGAGTGGAGAGCTCAGCATTAACAATGTAAAAGGGTCAGGAAGGTGGGAGTGTCAAGTGAGAGGATAAAGGGAGGAATTGGAAAAGTAATAGTTGATGTGGTCCCAGGGCAGATAGATTTTAGTTTTAATATGGGGGACTTCTGACATGAGGCCTCTTGTCTAGGGAGAATAGTCACAGAGATACCCTTCTGTCAGATATAAAACATGTAATTAATCCATGACCTCTAATTCTTACATATTTTAAATAGGTCTTCCCAGAAAAATAACAGCATGAGTGAACTCACTCAGTTTTTCTTTTTCCAATGATTTTTACAACAATTGCCTCTGTGCTCCCAGAAAAAAGAAAGGTCTTTGAGCTTCACATTATCTTTAAATGTGCTTTTATTGTGTTCTTATCTGTACTATAGCCTTTCAGTGTACAAACCCCATGGTGCATACATGATCTTTAAAATGATGAAACCATGTAAGGAAGTTAAATGAGGAAAAAAGGAAAAAATTCAAAACAGAACAAATAGCAAGGTTAAATTGAGTGCTGTTAACCACCTGCTGATATCACCTAATAGCGCAAAAGCAACAGCAGGAATCTGGAAGTTAGTGTTGGGAAATTTCAGCTCATGACAGTTATAAATGAAATATATTGGCTAGTTGTTTTTTTGGTTTTTTTTTAACCCTGGTGTATCACTTTAAAGAACATTTAAAAAGTTAACATCAAAAGTGATAGTAGGTTTTTATCTAGTAGAAATAATGAAAATTAAGACATGATCTTAGTCTGAAGCACTCATTAGAATTCAGGTAGGTTTTCCCTTGTATTTAAAATATTAATATTATATTGCATACAGCAAAATGTTTAAATATTAAGTTTCATTTATATATTATACAACTTAATGATTTTTAAGATAGAAATAAACTCATGTAATCAGCAATCAGATCAAAATACTGAACATTATCACCACCTCAGAAAGTTCCTTCATACCTCACAAAACCATATTTTATTTATTATTCAGAAGTTTTTGGTTCTCTAGTTATTCTCAATTCACCTGCAATTCTATGTAAACTGCCATATCTGTTTTTTAAATTCTATCTTGTTGAGTGCTTCCCGCTACCTTCTCTCCTCTACATCTTTCCAGAACAATTCTCTTCTGCTTTTGGTTTTATTCCCTCAGTCTTACTAAGTGAAAAGGGGCTTTTATTTTATGAAACAGTAAATAAATGACAATGACATAATTGTTCTGGTAGAAAACTTGCTACTTTGAGAATATATTTAATTGAAAAAATACAATCAATGACATTTAATGAAAAATGTGAAATATCAGCAATATTGTATGTGGGGCATCTGTATTTAAGAACTCAAAAGCATCCATTAAAAATATGTTCAAAACTGTTTGTGGATTTATTATGTATAAAAATGCTACTCACACTCAAATCACTAGTCCACCTTCAAAAAACTTTAAAAATGTTATAAGCAACAGCCTAAGTTTTCTTTTATGCTTCTACTCCTTTCCCTTTTGTGAGAGCTACATTCAAAAATAGTTTGCTTTTCATCTTCCTCCTGTTACCTTTTTCTGAGGTATTTGATTATCTTCATCTCCTTTTTTCCCCCCTTTCTAGATCTCAACATATCCTTTCTCTTCTTGTTTAAATAAATCCAGTGATTTCCCTGCCATTGTCATCTCTGTGGGTGACTGTCCATCCCTTGGACCAGGTCATGTTAGTTCTTGGTTCCGGCATGTTGTCACCATTCCAACCAGAAATTGTCACAAATGCTATTATGTCAGGGTTGTAGTGTTTTGTTTTGTTTTTAATATAGGTGCTGACTCCCTTGTAATTCTTTGGGTTATAGGATGGCTCATTGGAATTCATTTTGTTAACACCAACAAGTACTTGTCTCACATCCAGTGTGTAAGCCAGAAGGACATAATCCCAGGTTTTCTCATTCTTAGAGATAAATTACTAAAATTCACCAACACCAGCATGAACAATCAGAATAGCGTAATTAGTTGAAATAGGCCTTTACTCATGTTTTTTACTGTGTTCTGTTGCATGAGTGATGGTCTTCTACCACCTGCTGGTCTCACATTCCCATGGGGAATTACCAGTGGTGATAGAACTCACTTAGCTTTCAGTTTATCCAAGACCCAGACATACCTGAAGAAACCCTTTCTCATATCAGCAGCCTCTTTCTTGACTTTTTTCATAATTCTTTTGTTGATTCACCACATTTGTAGAGAAAATAGTTGTGGTAGACTTACCCAAATCTATGTGTCCAGTGATGATGATGATCATGCTGATGAGTTTTTTTCTATCCTAGTTTTGCTTAGATTTAGTGGTGATTTTCATCAAGCCTGCCAACTTGTTGCAAAAATGTGAAAGGATTAATAAAAGATTCTTGATCTCAAATTCTCAGTGTAGAAGCTTGATTTAGGGATTAGGGACCTATATAAGTATGAATAGAACTGCATTACATTTAATAGGCTAAAATTACTAAAGATCATCCTCAGACTTCCTCAAGGCATAAAAACATTACTGGATACAATCAAAATGAAATTTCTTCCATCTGATGTTCTGCCCAACTACACAACTCATAGGAACTTAATGCTTGTCTCTGATGCAAGAAAGACAGTTTTCAAAGCAGAAAACTAGACATGATAACTGGATGGCTGGCTTCAGTATGGCAACTCCTATATTCCTAAGAGCATATCCCCAAAATATGCTCAATGCTTCAGCAGGTTTTATAGTTTTGAAACATGCTGAGAAATAACTATAGAACAAGTCCCTGGGGACATGTTGTACCCCAAAGATGATGATATGTATGCGAAATAATAACTTTCAAGAAAATGACAGTTTTAAGGAGTGTCATCCATTATTTTTCTTAGCAAAGAAAATAGAAAATCAAAAGATCTAAGCCTAACCGGTAACTCAGTGTGATCTTATGACTAAACATAAGAAATGTATCATTATTTAAGTATACATGCTAGAGCAAAATAGGTGAGAGAGAGAGAGAAGAAGAAGAAGAAGAAAACCAAGGCAGTAAGACAAATAAAACAGTAATTTCTGAAGTCTTACTCATCTCTGTAGGCATTTTTCCAGGAAAGGCCATTATTCCTGGGACCACAAAGTTCTGTCTACTTAACTCTTGGGCTAATTTTAGACTCCTTCCTTGTATACTTTTTCATGTTGAAGAGATTTTTTAAAATAAATAAATAAATAAACAGCATCTTTGACCAAAGACCATGATCAAAGCTGTTCTCTGAGAAATAAATTTTCAAACATTTGAAAATTTGCCATAGGCTAATATGACTAGTATCTGAAATTCCAAACTCATGCTTATAAAAGACTATAAAAAAATCTCTAGTTTTTCTGTTTAATGCTTATATCAAAACTGAGTCCTGATGATCTAGAGCAATAGATTATAGAAAAATATACATTGTAAAATAACTGCAGTTCCAATGGCAATCACAGATTTCCACTAAATAGACATTGAGAAACGGTTTATCATTCTCTTTAAGAATATTAATAAGCTGTTGGAGTTGAATGTGCTTTACAAGGTTAAGCAATTATTTAAAGCATTGCTATAATTTATGAAATTTGTTTTTAAAATCCAATTTAATTATTTCCACATCTCCCACAGTATTTTGACTCTTTAATATGTTGAAGAAGGGATGTATTTGTGGAGTACCTCCTTTTATAAACAAGAAAGAATATAGTATTGACAAGATTTTTAATAACTAGTGTTTATAAGCATAAACTTGTATTTCTTCAGCTGTGGACTGAGCAAATTTTCATGAATTTTATATACACCAAAACATTTTAATGTATATGAGAAAACTGTGAACCTAATACTTCTTTACACCAAAGTAAGATACAGTGTAGTGCAGAGCACAAATTTGAGAATTAAAATGGCTTGTCTTTAACTCCTAAAACATTACTCACCTGTGTGAGCTTCTTCATTTTCCTTATTTATAAAGTTAGATGACTAATACTAACCTTGCAAGACTGGAGATGGATTACTAATATAAACTGCCTAGAAGAGCAACTGACACAGAATAGGAGCTTCACAGATGTCAGTCATCATCATCATTTTCTTTGTCATTTCATAATCTAGCTGGTTTCCACATTAGGATTATAATTTCCATAAAGTGAGGAACATACATAAATGACTTAAAATAGTTTAAATGAATGTCTTATTAAATATTAAGAATTATTAATCCATATCAGCTTCTACAGATAAAAATCAGTATCTAGACAAGCAAAAGCCATTAAAAATGAAAGTAGTAATGAAGTGGTCACCTATAAATTAGTCCTAACTCAAACATTATTATTCTGTTTAATACCAGAGTCTCTACAAGGAAGCCAAGGAAATGCAATGGAGAAAGGAAAGTCTTGGTGTTGGGAAGACTGGACAACCACATGCAAAAAGAGTGAAAGTAAACCACTATCTAATACCATACACAAAGTAACTAAAAATGTATTAGATATTGAAATGATGAAATACATAGAAGAAAACATAGGCAGTAAGCTCTTTGACATCAGCTTTAGTAATGATGTCTTCCTGGATTCAACTAATCAGCAAGGAAATCAAAAAGAAAAATAAACAAATACGACTGTGTCAAACTAAAAAAACTTCTTTCTGGACAGCAAGAACCATCAGCAAACCAAAAAGATAACCTGTTCATTGGGAGAAGATATTTGCAATGCATCCTTCTGACAAGGTATTAAACCCAAAATATATAAAGAATTCACAACAATCCAACAACAACAAAATACCCAAATAAAGAGAGTGTCAAGGATCTGAATATACATTTCTCCAAAGAAGGCATAAATATGGTCAGCAGGTACATGAAAATGTATTTATTGTTACTTGTTATTAGGGAAATGCAAACCAAGAAAAAGAAAAAGGAATGAAAGAAATAACTCGTATAGCTATTAAACCGCCATTATCAAAAAGACAAGACACATCAAATGCTAGCAAGGATGTGGAGAAAAACAAACCTTCATACACTGTTGGTGGAGAGATAAATTGGTGCATCTGCTATGAGAAACACAGTGAAGAATCTTCTAGAAATTGAAAATAGCACTACCTATGATCTAGCCATTCCACTCTGGGTCTTTACCAAAGAATATTAAAACACTGTTTGAAAAAGATACATGTGTACCCCTTGTTCTTCGGCATTGTTTACCTAGCTAAGAGTTAAAAATTGTTGCAGTTACGCACCAACAGATGAGTGAATAAAGGAGATGTGTATTATACACAATGGAATACTATTCAGCTATAACAAAAGATGTAATCTTGCCATTTTCGGCAACATGGGTGGACCTTGAAAGTAATATGAGGGGTGAAATAAGTCATTTGGATAAAGACAAATACCGTTAAAAGTTTACTGTTACGTAATATAAAAAGCAAAGTAAATGAGAAAACAAAACAAAAGCAAACTCAGGTACAGAGAACAAACTGGTGTTTATCAGAGAGGAAAAGAGATGGGGAGTTGGGATCAATTTTATGGTGATGAATGCAAACTAGATTTTTTGTGATCATAGTGTACTTTATATAGATGTTGACTTATACCGTACACTTGAAACTTATTTAATGTTATAAGTCAATGTTACCGCAATAAAAAATTAAAACACATAACACAGTTGTATTAATGTGTGTATATATGTATGTGTGTATATATATATACTTTCACACACACCTGTCTGTGCATATATATGTGTATATATGAACTCCATCTTATCGAAGATGTTGGTTTCTAAAACATACAAGGCAAATTCAATTCAATTAGAAAGTGAAACTAGGAATCATTTAAGATTTATGAAATAAAACAATGATGAAGATGTCTGGTATCACATTCCAAGCCACTTATAAATGAGAAAATCAACCAGAGTGATGTAAGAATAAGTTCTGAAAACACCTTGACCATCAAAGGACTAAGAGAGGCCCTTGTAAAAATTGATGGTGCATCTTAACATTTAATATATTTATACTATAAAAGTCAATGTGGAAAAATGTACTTTTATTCATATAAAATTGTATAATAAAATTATATAACGAACAATTTTCACTATTGTGCTAATTAGAACACATTTTTAGTTATACTACAGATTTTCCTCATTAAGCTAAAATAGGCTTATCTGATATAATTTTTAGCTTTATTTTTCACAATTTGAATATTTGACACTCATTTTAAATGAATTCACATTAAGGGGCTTTTTCAAGGAATTATCATCACATAACATGTTCCTACTATATTTGAAGTAAAATTTGTATAAAAATTATTTAAAAATTAAGTGTATTATCCTTGGTTAATAATCAAATAGGAGGGGTAGGTAAATGGGATCAATTGTATGATGGTGGATGGGAACGAAACTTTTGGTGGAAAGCATAAATATCTATAGATCAGTAAATAGATCGATCAATAGTAGCTGTACATATGAAACTAATATGTAACATTTTAAACCAATGCTACTTCAATAAGATAAAATAGAACCCATTCAGGGGCCTCCCTGGTGGCGCAGTGGGTTAAGCAACACACTGTGAAGCGAACTGAGCCACTCAGCACAAGTTCCATCCCTGCTGTCAGCCTGGGAGGTGACCCACACGGCCCAGCAGACCTCTCCTGCCTCACCCGCTGCTCGCCTCAGCAGTTTGTTTGAGTTTATCTGCCTATTCTGTTCCCCACTCTGTCTCTGGTGGATCCTCTCACCTCCCACACCTCTGGCCTGTGTCCCAGTTCTTGTATGTATGTATGTATGTATGTATAAATAAATAAATAGAACCCATTCAAATACATGACACTGTAGAAAGTAGTTCTATGGCTATATAAAGAATATCCAGCAATACCTTGCTTTTATAAAATTTTATTTCTTCTTGGGAGTTTTAGTGCTTCTTATAAAATTGTTCCATCTTATATCTGAAATAACTTTTTTTCTAACAAAGACTACTTTTCATTTAACAAGCTAAAACCCCAAAGGAATAACCTTGGTAAACACCAAACTAGTAATCTTTCCAGATATAGTTGTACCTCATTTATCTTTCACTACTGGAAAATGAAATATAAACTGGAAAATTCACCATGATACTGAAACTGATCCTGGTAGATTTCATTATTCTTTCTTCTTTTATGTTCTCCAGTAGTATTTACAACAGAACTATCAAGTAGTGCATTGTATTTTAATAATTTGTTTATGTGTTTATGTGTCTGTTTGAACCATTATATAGCAAACACTTAGAGAACAAAGAACATGTTTTATTCATCTTTGTACCCACAACATTTAATATAGGTCTGGCTCACAGAAATGCAGTTGATCTATGTCACATATAGGAAGAAAGGAGGTAGGGAAGAGGAAGTGCTCAAAAAATTTTAAACATTGACATTTTTTAACAGATCTTACTAAATTACAGCACTTATTGTAGAGTAAACTACACATGCTTGCCAAACTTTTTTGGATGATGGGTCACTTTTTGGAACATAAGTTACCCACTGAACTATAATGATGATGCCTTCCAATGCTATACAACTGCTAAGGTTACCCTTTCCAAGAAATTCATTACTGTAAGACCTTTCATTTGGGGTTACCTCTTCTAATCTGCAGGAAGAACTGAAGGTTGACAAGGAAAACCAGTTAACGACGAAATTAAATCAGTCACCTTAACACTAAGAATTTAAGTGAGAGGGCTCATTTGTGAGGCAATGCAGGGATATGCTGTTTCCTAAGGATTTGAGATTTGTTCATACATTTGGAGTGTAGAAATCTGGTTCATATTTAATTCAGTTTTGTGTTTTATAAATTTTCTTAGTACACTGAAATTCTGAATTTTCAGGATATCCTCAACTCCATGTAGTTTTTTATTTTTTTTAATTTATTTTTAAATTTTTTTCACAATGTTTGCTTTTCTAGGTGGTAGTCATAGTTTCTATCAATTCACCCATGCACCATCACCATAGTCCCTTGTGCTCTTCCCGACCTGCTTTGATCCTACTCCCACCCTCTTCCCTGCAGATGACTCTGCTTTATAGTTGTCTGTTTAGTTTTGTTTTGTTGTGGTTTTGTTGTTGTTTCACCTTGATCCCCTATAATCCTCCTATAAGTGAGACCATCTGATATTTTTTTAAATGCTTGATTTTATAATATATATATATAAAAGAATAAAGCTAAGAGAGGCACAGGTTAAAAAAAATGTATCATTTTCTATGTGCAGAGAAAGGCAGAAGAGAAAGTTCTGTATCTTGCTACAAATGTTTATTTTTAGTTCAAGGTCCATTTCAAATATACTACCCTACAAGCTTTTCCAAAGTCCACAGTTACCAGTTGTAGAGATTTTGAGAATTTACTCAAAAGTTACTTTTCATTTCATTGCAACAGGAGGAACAAGTAGGTAAATCTTATTAGAATAGGAACTTTCACAATGGGCTAATACCAGCCCATTCATAGCTGACTCAGCCTGAGGAATCTAGGTGATCTCTCTCTTACCTAGCCTGGTACAGGCCTCTATTAGTCTACACTCTAAAAACGTTCCAGAACCGTTTCTCAGAGACTATGCTAGCACTAGAGCTAACCAGACATGCACACTGATACTACTCTTAGCTACAGCAAATGCTTGAAAAAAATCAGCCCAGAGTCTATGAAAAGTAGCAAACTGAAAGAAAAGATTCACGATACTGAGTAGTTGAAAAGAAGACTGATTAGGGAGTGGGATCAGATCATTGCTCCTTTATGATCCATCCCCTCTACCCTGGCACTTCCACCTGTACCCCAACTCTCAGAAACAGCAGGATACAAAGAAAAGAAAATACATGAATGTTTAAATTTTGTTTTTAACACTTAGTAGAGTTATGTGCCCTTGGACAAACTATTAAATTTACCTGAACCTTACTTCTCTTAGGGTTACTATAGTATTAAATAAGATACCATGTATACTGAATAGGTCACTGTGTTTATGGCCTATTAATTTAAAGCATATCTCATGCTTTCTTTGCTGTCCTTAGAAACAATTACTTAGGTATCTAAAGACCTATTTTCAGTTCCAATGTAATATTCTGACAACAGTTTTTTAAATAAAGGATACAAAATAAAAAGCATGTTTGATTTTCTGTAACCATATAATTTTATAAATTGTGGTCTGTAGTTGTGAACAAGCATATCAACTTTTATCTTGATGGAATCAAATCCTGAAAGAAAAAAAAAAAACTTTCAACTATTTAGCTTTTTTGTAAATATCCTTACTGCTGACTTTGATGTAGCAATTTGAAACTAACTTTCAACACTTCTTTTAAAGAGGTTTGTTATATCAAATATTCTATTGTGACAAGTGAGATGTTTCCAGGCGAATTTTATGAGCAGGGCTTAATGAAACACACACAAAAATGATTTTTTTATACATAGTTCACTGTATTTATTTTGCTTTGAGACATTTCAGTGAGGCAGAATAACTACATAATGTGTACCATATGAGTATTTTACTAGACATTTCTTTAAAAAAAATCAGCGGCTAATTGAAAATTGACAGAACAAAATGCTATTTGGAATATATACATATTTTTCAAGTGGTCCTGTTCACCAGTTTTGTTCCTCTTTTTTAAAAATAGATTTTCTACTGTCTTCAAAGATGTAATGATGTCAGATGAGGCATTTCTACCTAACTCTAGATAATACATGTTTAGGAATCACTACAAATCAGACCGTATCACTAGCATCAAATTCTTCTCCCCCACCAAGACCCCAGAAACTGTCAGTTTCTCGAGTTCTTTTAGTTATCTCTCCATTCAGTTTATTTTCTGAAAACAGTACCTGCTGATTGAGAGCTCTCATGTAGAATTAATGGTTTTAATGGAAAAACTATGCTCCCAGACTCCTCAGATCCTCTTTGGAATGTAATTCCATATTTATAATGAAGACTAGGATTTTTTAAAAGTTCTGAATCTGCCTGCTATACTGGATAGTATTGGGAATTGAAAAGGAATCAAATCTTAAATATTTCCTGTATATGTTCTTATAATTGAATTTATCTGTATGTGTATATACATATATACACATACATAAATACATATCTCTAGATGTGGGCATTCTCTCTCAGTAAATGAATGGTAACTGGCCCTTTAAAGGAAAGAATTAGGTAAGTGATCAGATGACAGGTTAGATTAAAAAATACTTGGGGAAACAAACATCATTTTAGTTTATTGCTTTTAAGAAGTCAATAATCTGCAGACACACTTTTTGTTGCCTATGAAGTAGGAGGTGCTTATGACAGTATTTCTCCATTGTGATTCCTTATTTCTTCTTGCTGGATTTCTTTTCCTCTTCCTTGCTCCTGAGCAAGGCCAAGAGTTAATTCCTGACCAGTGGGATTTGGACGGGTTGAAAACATTTAATTGCCAATATGAAACTCTAATTCTCTACTTCTTTGACATGGCAAATATAAGGTCAAAGAAGCCAGGATTACTGAGTTACCAACATGGCAGTTAACATCCCAGGAGAACCACTTTATACAGTGTATATGTGTAGTGAGAAATAAATTTTTATTGTAAGTAACCCAAAATTTCGTGTTGTTTATTATTCAGCATAATTTAGCCTGTCCTAATTGATAACATATTTAATGTGTATTATTCCACCAAGGGCTAGTTCCCAAAGGAGTTTATGTGAGACTTTCTGAAACAGAATATTATTACTATATTCTGCAAAAATCTTACAGGATAAAGAATACTGATGAGAACCAGAGGAAAACTTGGGGGTCAGGGGATATTTAAAACAAACATGAGGAAATAAAGCCAAGAAATTATTTGGGTATAGGAAAAGATGAGATAAGAGTCAAAAGTAGATTCTGGAGAAGAGTTTTTAAGAAACATAAAAGTTATGAAGTTGTAGCTATTGATAGAATGTACTACCATAGGGTCACATGAGGATGAAGCTTTTGTCCTAACTTCACATCTCTCTTCTACTTGTGTAATGGCACACGGCTTTAGGTTTAGTCTGTGCAAATCTGGGATTCATTTTGAATGAGCAGGAAATTGTTCTGTCTTCTTCAGTACCACGATTACTTTATTACCAGTGACTTTTTCTTGATCTAGAGGTACCTGCTAGCTCAAACTCTTCATCATCTGAAAATACTGCGTATATATCATCTTGTTTCCTGTTTCTTAGCTTAGTTTCTTTCTTACTGCTTTCCCTTCATCCTGAGAATAGTCCAGAGACTACCTCATAACTGGCAACTTACAGCAAATAAAATTTTTATACAAACCATCTAGCAATAAAATTCAGAAAATCTTAGATCATTACATAAAAACTGAAAGTGCTTAATGTAGTTATGGAGGGTATGTACATACTCTGCATACACTGCTTTATACAGTCATGAATGATAGCTTTATATGCTTTATCCTTTAAAGGTAATGCTATAGAAAAAGGAGCCATAGTATTATTCTTGAAATACAGTTTCATAATTCAGGAATTTTAATTTCTGTGGTGATTGTGACAACTATCATAATTTTATGTTTTCCAACATAGGTATAAATAAATAGGTTTAAATTGGCTAATTCCAAACCAGGGTGTGAAATAAAAAAGTGACTTCATTATATAAATTGATTTTTTTCTCATTTGTAGACTGCCATTCCAAGTCATGGCATAAAACATTCAACCTTGCCTTTTAAAGGGATTTCACAGAACTTTCTCATTTAAAACATTTTGACTGATTGTTCAGTCTATTAAAATTTTTGCTCTCTAGGGTTCTCTCCTCCCTTTTTAAGTGAGTTGACACTGTAGTGCCTGGGAAACGAGACTTCTCTCACTGTCCTTCCAGTGGGGCATTTCATGTCTGGACTTCTGGGCATCAGGCATTGTCCTCACTTCCACTTGGTCAGTAGGCAAGCTGTGGCAGGAGTTTCAGAGGTGGGTGGTTCTTTCTGATCATAAGAAATCTGTACTCAGTTGTGTTCTCCTCACTGTTGAAATCAAGCTGGTTTCAGTCCTGCTCTTGCAAATTCTTTAAGGTAACTTGGAACTGCTTGCTTTGCACTACTCTTCAGTGTGTGGAAATGTGTAAGAACTACTGTTCATTTAGCCCATTAGCAGGGGAACCTTCCTCATAATTCATCTCTCTGTCCATTACAACTGTGCCATGGTGGACATAGCACTTGGTCTCAAATAGGACCTACTTGAGAGCCTTGTGGTTTTCAGGCATGTAAACCAGAGAAGCCAAGCACAGCCTGAAAGTTGATGGATTTTTCTTTTCCACACTATAATAGGGAAATAATGGTGATTTCTCCATAATTCATGGAGACAGTTTTATAACTATAATGAGTTAAAAAGTAAAAGCAACATGCTAAAAAATGTGGAAAAGTCCCATATTTTAATAGTATTATGATGTTAAAGAAAAACACCATAAATGCAGTTTAGAGGTATTATTTATACAGAAGAACATCTTATTACAGACTTTAGTGAAATAGTGAATGTTTTTATAGCGTACACTAACAAAATTTGTAGCAATCAGTCAAAATGACATTCTCAACCTATGAACTCCTTGCAGATATTTGACAGCTAAGTACAGTTTACTGAAAGTTTTCCCTTGATAGCTGGGAAAATATCATTTCAACTTTAATATGTTCATGTAATGTATCTGGAAGTAAAGTCTGACCTCAGTACTATTCTTTTACTATTCTAGGATATTAACAATTCAACCAAAGGCATTTAGCAAATGTATGACAAATTTACAAATTGTAGAGTATTTTAATCAAAGAATATTTTATTTCCATGTCTAACAAAAGACTTATTGAAGCTCAACAGGCTGCTAACTTCCTTTCACTATTAATTATTAACTTTAAAAGAAACACATTGTTAGAAACTACCTTTTAAGGTCAGGGAAATCCAGAGTTAGTGAGGCTTAAAAATAACAAAGGAATAGAATGCATCCAGTAGAAAAACATCACAGAACTGCCTTCTGTTATAGGACCATGATCAGTTAGGTCACAATGCCTGAAAACCATTCCTTGCTGCTGGCTGCTCTTGGTAAGATGTTTCTCTTTGTTCTTGGTATTCTCTCAGCTTATCAGTTTCCTATCCAAACAGGTCCTAAAGCTAAATGCAGAGTTGAAAGAATTTTTTAAATGTTTAGTAAATCAAAATGAGACTGTCAGTGTCTTGTTTATATCTTAATCACATATATGGAGCAACTTAAAAAAAGGATAGTGAAGAGTATTTCCTAAAGGCATTTAGGAATAGAACAATGTATAGGTTTACTGGCTTTTAACTTGTTTGTACTTTTAATTTTTCAAGTTTCAGCAGTTTCTTCCATGCCTGTCAATTGTGAGTAGTCAATACTGTTTTGTTAAGGTGAAATTCAATTTCATTTTTAGTTACATAACATCAAAAGCATGTTGGTTTTGTGATAAATATTTGTGATCAAATATTGAATAGTTTGTTATTTTTTAACTATATATGGTAAATGATATATAACAAAGTGATAAAGACTTTAAAAAGTTGTATCTCTGTACTGAGAGTTGCTGAACTCAGAAAATATAGTTTTCATTAATTTGTCCTAAATTTTAATAGCCAATAGGAGTGTAGTACATTGTGTCCGGAAGATACTCAACTCACAATCAAGAGTGCCCTGACCTAACCAGTACTAGTGTAACAGGGTGGTCCCAGGAAAAGGGAAAGTTCCAAAAATCCTGGTTCCGCTATAAGTGGGTGGAGCTGAGGAGGAAAAGGAGATTTCTGCAGAAAGGAGAGAAGAAAAAGGAAGGAAGATGGAGAGCAGCAAGGAGACCTGGAGGAGGCACATGGAGCAGAGGGACATGTGAAGAAACTGTGCTTGCTTTTTGGTCTTGGACTGGTTGGAACAGATGTGGGTGAGAGACCCTTGGGGAGGTTAACAATGGCAGCTGTCGTCTTGATTTTAATTTTGCTCTTTTCCTCCCAGATTTGTCAGACTTTTTCTAACCCTTTTCTATGGGTCGCTACTGAAAAGTCCTTTAGATGTGTAGCAAGTTTTTAGGCCTTGCTTTGGGCCAATCCTATTTGGCTAAACTTTTACCCTCAAGAAGATGGGTAACTTTGGATGCTTAACTTAGTAACTATATTCTTTGTTCTTTCTTTATTATACCCTAGTTGTATTAAAGTTCCTTTCCATTAAAGGTTTCATGTGTTTGTCTTAATGCAGCAAATAGCAAAACCCATTCAAAAAGGGCAGGCTTGGAAATTCTGGGGTGTTCCTCTCCCTGCCCTGTAACACTATTATGTATCTCTAATACTCAATTTTCTATTTGCTACTACCTCAGTTGTACTCAACTTACCAAGATCAGTGTGAATTTAATGCACATTTAGGCAGGTAGTCTTCAAATAAATTACAATTGGTTAATCTTTAGTAAGAGGGAGAGTCTACAGATAAATTCAGAACAACATGCAGTGGTTTTTTCCTCACACACCCCCACCCCCAGTTATTTTCTTTTTTGAAATACTATTTTCTCATTTAATTAATTCCTTTATTCAGCAAGCATTTATTGATCACCTAAGCACTAGATATTGGGTATGCAAACTTTAATATTACAATTCCCACCCTTAAAAGAGCTTAATCTGGAGGAAGAGGGGGATATGTTAACAGACAGTTAAATAAAGTATTAAGTCTACAAGACTGGAATAAAGATAAAAGAGAATTAAGTTCTTTCTTTAAAGAGATACCTTTGAGAAATATTTTTAATTTTATTTAAAAATCATATTTTCATGATTTGCTTAGTATCCTGCTGTGATGCCTGTCTCTAGTAAAGGGTGTATAGACAGTCTACTTGCTTTTCCTTTCTCATTACTTCACAGTAGTTTGCTTAAAATGTCAAACACATTTTCATTTTAAAAACCAGAATATATTACATATTTAGTTCTTGAGGAATCTTACTTTTTTTATTTAATACTAAGTCATATGCCTATTCCCACTTAATTTAATGTTTGGTGAATTAGAGTATTAGTAAGTTTCATCTTAAGTATTAAGATATTTTGAAAATAAGAAAATACTGTTTATTGTGTGTGTTCACACACATTTCCACTAATATGTAGGTTTGTAGCAGAAAACCATAGTTATGATTCATTATGCTGCTGTAAAATTGAGAATACCAGATGGGGAGAGGGAACATGGAGAGCGAAAAGGAAAGGAGACCCAATCAGTTGTAGTGGAGGACTATGAGTACCATGATGATCGGTGTGGTGTAATAATGTACATCTGAAGAGGTGTGAACCTATACTTTTGAGTCACATACAGTTGCACACTGATGTTACCTCCATAAAAAGTTTTTAAGAAACAAATTATAGAATAATTACTGTGCACAATTTCTTCAGCACAGAAAAGTTCTCCAAAGGAAATGCTTCTCTTTACATTTTGTCCTGAAATTACCAATTCTTTTAACTATAAGGGCTTGGTTGCCATAGTTTTCCCTAGTTGTAAAGTAGGAAAAATAATACAAGAATTTATTCTTGACCTTAAAGCTTATTAAAGGAAATTTTCCCTTCGCTTTTTTGGAAAATTTACATCATCAACTTAGGCTATTACTAAACATTAATTTGCATCCCAAAATATTTCCAGTGAAAAATATGTGAATATGTACTCAATTTGAGGAATAAGTCGGAAAGAAAATATATATGAATGAAATACACCAATGCATTGCAGAATGCACTACATCATATAGGCAGACACATGATTTATAAGTTAAAAATTGTTCTATAACAATAGGATACTTGGAAAAAATTATAGCGATTAAAGTAAATGTTTGTTAAAAAAAGACCATTAAATCATCTATGCTAGTTAAATGACATAATCAAAAAGTTAAGACAAGTACCCCAAAATGGGAATGCCTAAATTTCTCACTTCAGTCTAAACAAAAGTTTTCCTCAACCCTAGAATCCTAAGAAGTTTGGAATTTGAAAATTAAAATTTTACTTTAGATAATTTTATGAGCATCTAATTCTTACACAGGTAGTAAACAAATATTTATTCCCTTTCACTCTCCCCATTACCAATTACTAGGTTTGTTTTACAGAACTGTATACACAGTT
Organism: Galemys pyrenaicus; assembly: GCA_019455555.1. Taxonomy (NCBI): domain Eukaryota; kingdom Metazoa; phylum Chordata; class Mammalia; order Eulipotyphla; family Talpidae; genus Galemys; species Galemys pyrenaicus. The sequence goes on from JAGFMF010011681.1 coordinate 7,379,583, forward strand.
ACTTAGTCTTTAAAATCTTGGTTCCATCATTGATTCTTTTTCACAAATAAAATAAACAACTGAGTGTTAACTTTCCACAAAGAGAAAAAAATTTAACCAGCTGTTGGGCCTCCCTGGCGGCGCAGTGGGTTAAGCAATGCACTATGAAGCAAACCTCAGCCACTGCAGCACAAGTTCGATCCCTGCTGCCAACCAGGGAGGGAACCCACAAGGCGTGGCAGACCTCTCCTGCTTCACCCACTGCTGCCCTCAGCAGTGTACTTCAGTCGATCTGCTTCTTCTGCTCCCCACTCTGTCTGGTGAATCCTCTCACCTCCCATGACTCTGGCCTGTACCCCAGCTCTTGTATGCATAAATAAATAAATCTTTAAAAAAAATTTAACCAGCAGTTTTGGCAAATAAATAGGTTAATCAGTCACTAGATAATTAAAATAAAGCATTTTAAGAAAAGACAGAAAGGGGGGAATGGAAGGAGAAAGTGAAGGGAGGAAAAGGAGAACTATTATGCTTTAGAATATAGCTTATATAGAATATAGCTTCTGACTCTGTGATCATGTTCTTCTTGGACTCATGGTCTGAATTTCAAGAGAAACACTCATTTTTTTGTGGATAAAGATAATTTTACCTATTCACTTGTATGGTCAGAAGGATTTCTGAAGAAGCTAAAATTCTCCACCTAGTATTTATGCCTCACTCATGATTTTTGGGGTGAAGAGGCAGGCTGCTGTGCTTGTGAAAAGACCATACACAAAGAGGAAGAGGAAGTGAGGAAAAAGAATAGGAAGGAAAATTACGTTGACTGGATGGAAGATAAATGAATTGCTTATATATTTGCTCTATTGATCACATTAACCTTTTTGCTCTAATGAGCCCATCCTTTTTCAAGTTTCTGGCTCTAAGTTATTAATAGGGTTAACAAGGGCACCCATTGTTCCTAGCATTTCGACTTCCCTGTTTTGACTTATTTATAGAAATATCATGAGGAAAATTATTCCCAGTACAGGTCAGCAGTGGTTTACAGGATTATAAATTTCATACTTTTTTCTTTTCTTTTTTTTAATCCAACCACACACACCTAGCATCTTTCCTTCAAAAAACACTTTCATGTACTTTTTCTGTTTAACGGGTTAAAGCATATATTTTAGTGTAGTTAAGTACATTTATTTTAAGGAGAATTATGTATGATATGTACTCCACAATGGCAACCTGTAATTATTTTTATAATCATCAGCTGTTCACATTTCATATTTATTTTTCAAGAGTATGACAGGCACTTGTAATTGCTTCATAAGAAGAAAAGAATATGGTGCATAGTAGATGCAAATTATTTTTTATACTTGTCTAAAACCAGTTGTTTTTTTTTCATAAATACTAAATTTTAGCCAAAGACAATGTAAATGAATACTCACAGGTTTGAGCTCTCAAAACCTGATTACCAAAAGACAAAGTTTTTGGGTCTTTTTTAAAAGAATAACAGTTTTTTTGAGGAAATCAGCATGTTGTGTTTATCTTTTATTCTTTACAGTACTGGTGGCAAAATGGATTCTAACAGTTCATTGTCACTTCCAATATGTTAACTGTATGATCCTGGCAAAACAGTTTAACTTTTAGGTTTCAGTTTATCCATTTCTCAAATAGAGGCTAATGACTGAAATTTAACAGAATTGTCCATTTATTTAGTTTTCCCCCTTCTCATTATAATTCCTTTTAGCTAAATATTTCAATATTTCTAGTTATTCCCAATTACTAGACATAAACTAAATGTGCATAACATTTATCAGTTAGACTTTTTTAAGTTGGGTTAAAACTAAATTATTTCATGAACTGTTAAAATCATAGTTAAAATCTATATTTTAAGAATGCATTTTAAAGATACATGCTATGAGCACAATAGAAATACACCTTTTCCAAGATAACGTTTAAGAAGAAGATGGGAAGACTGAAATAATTCTCAAGTGAAGTAAATACTCAGTGGCACAGCCCTCCCAGCCCACCCCCAAAAAAATACATGTCAAAAGCATAGAGAATTTTTGTAGTAAATACTTCCATAATTATTTGATGTTTTTATAATTATAGTCACTGAACTCCAAAGCATAACTATAAAATAAAAAATTTTTACAAAAACCAGCCCCATTGTATCATCTCCCCCCCCCCCATTAATTTGAAGTAAACATTTAGATGGGGACTCTGTGTGGCTTTTTAGTTTTTAATTTTTTTAAGTTTGAGAAATTTCAAACTTGAAAAAATTGCAAAAAGGAACAGTTTTCCCCAAAAGAATTTTCATTTGCCTTATACTCAGTTTCTCCAGATGTTAACATTATATATAAAATCATAAGCACCAAATCTGAAAACTAGCAGTGGTATTATTTAGTTAGTTTGTAGGCCTTTTTCCAATTTTGTTAATGATCCTATGAACGTCCTGATAGACTAGGGCACTGTCCAGGACCCCATGACATTTAGTTATCAGGCTTCCTTAGTTAGCATCTTTCAATCTCATGCAGTCCTTGGTTCATCTCTCATAACCTTGGGACTTTAGAAGGATATTTGTCAGTGAATTTGGACCAGGATCCTCAATTTGGGTTTGCCTGATGTTTTCTGTAATTGAATTTAGGTTATACATTTTGGGCAGGAATGCCACAAAAATGATTTGTGTCTTTCTCAGTTCATCTTATCAGGAATTGTAGCATATACATTTATCTCATTTGATGATGACTCCTGTTATCACTTGGTTAAGAGGATTCCACCTTATCTACTGTAAAATCATTGTTTCCTTTTGTAATTAATATTTTACAATGAGATACTTTATGGGCATGTAAATACCCTGCTTCTAGTCATATATATTTTCCACTAAGTAGTAACACCTAAAATAATGATTAATATGTTCTTTTCCGAGTGATTTCCTATTTCTGTCATTTCTTTTACAAGTATAATTGGAGTTCTATGGCAAAGAAGAACTTTTCTTTTTCCTCTATTAGTTAGACCTATATTTTTATTTTTATTCTGTGGATTATAATCTATTACTATCATTTCTCAAGTAATGACTGTTTGTGGTCCTTGAGCTCCTTAAAGTTGGCGCCTCTGTTCTTTTGACATGCTTCCATCACTTTTTCAAAATACCCTTGTTTTCTGGCATACAAGATGTCCCAGTTTCTTCCTTGTACTTTTGCAGTTCTGAAGTTTTTGCATTTCTCCCAAGCGTACATCTCTCAGCTAAACCACTTGCATCACCTCTGATAGATCTCCTCACACCCAATTTTGTTCCCTTTCAGTGCAGAAAGACTCAGTCAGAGGTCCTTTCAAATATAAATTTGATCATTTAATCCTCACTCTCTCTGATGGCTTTCTCTATATTTCAGATAAAGTCTAAAGTTGTTAACATAGCTTAAAACACCCTGCATCATCTAACTTCCACCCATCTTCTAGCTTCCAAGCATCTAATAATATTGCTTGACCATATATCTATAATTCCTCTCTGTCAACTTTCTTTGAGTTCTTTTACACTCCAGTTATTATACATGCTGTTCCCACCACCCTAAAGGTGCTTTGCCTACCTACAGACACCTTACTTCTGCTAACTTCTAATGTCATTCAAATTTTAACTTAAATATCATTTCCTCACCAAAGTTGTTCCTGAACTCCCAAGTCTGGGTTAGATTCTCCTGTCAGATCATCACAAAACACTTGACATTTCTCAATGATAATTTATACTAAGCACATTTGTAATTACTTCTTCAAAGTCAGCTTTCCCAACTAGATTATACACTTAATGAAGAGTTTTGTCTGTTGTGCAGTAATATTTGCAGTACCTGAAAAACAGTGTACAAAGCAAAAATAGGATTCGGTTGATAACAAATGAATACCTAAGTAAATGAACCAAGAAGTATTGTCAAAAAATACTAGATTGGTGCTTGAATCAAATCATGATTGATAACTACCAACACTACACAGAACTAAGCTTCATGTGTTCTGTGGAATCCAAGACATGAATTATTTCTGCTGCTTTACCTGAAGATTAGAAGTATCATTATAAGGCAGTCAGTTTTATTATCATCCATTAAATGGGGAAAGGTTAAAGTGGTTTATATAATGAATCTAGGCTGTAAAAAAATAAATTTTTAAGAAAGCCTGAAATCTAAAAATCCTCATTAAGTATTCTTCTTTCAAAAGTTCATTTTTAGGTTTTCTTAACCATCACGTTTTATATCTAGCTGCTTTGAAATATTCAGTATGTAGGTTAGTCTGTTTACTTGTTGCAGTTTTGCATTCAAGATAACTTATGTTGGTTTGAACACTAATACAGAGACCTGTTTAAATTAGGTGGTGACTGGAAATTTTGAGATGGTTTGTCAGTGCCATTGGTTTTGTTTCCCTAGATCAGTTTACTTTCTGACTGAAGTTTTACTATCATATGATTGAAGAAAACTGGCCAAGCATAAATGGGCCTTTAAATGTATTTTCCTGTCAAAATAATTTAACTTGTCTGTAGGAATGTGAAAAAAGATAAAAAGATTGCAACTTTTATTCTTGTAGATACTTATAAAATCAGAACCTTATTTTTTTTTCAAGAAGTAATATGCAAGGACATTATAACTGTATTTTTTTTCTACCCTTTTCTTTTTCCTATTTCAGTTATTTCTCTGTATATTGGAATATCTAAACCAAGATATTAGCAAACTAGTGATTTTAAAACCATGATAGAGAAGTCAAACAATATTATTTCTTTTAGAAATAAAAAGATAAAATATTCCTCTCTCACTCTTCCTTAATTTACAAAGATAGGTCTCTGTATTAGTGTTTAAACCAACATAAATTATCTTACTGATAAGTAAAATTGAGGTCTTGTTCATGAGAACAGCATATATTATAGAGTGAATTAATCTTGCTTTAATGAGCAAGAATGATGATGACAAGTGTTTGGTATGGTGAGGCATGGAAGTGGATTACACTTTCTGCTATGTCACCAGTGTTTTGAACAAAGGACTAAGTCAAACTACCTTTTACTCTATTCATAACAATGTGACTTTTGAATAAAACAATTATTTATTAGATTTACTAATTTCACTTAATGATAAATACACTGCACAAAAGTAAAATGGCTTAAGTACATTCATATTGTTGTGTAGTTACTACACCACGCATCTCCAAAATCAGGTTATTGTTATTATTGTTTGATGGACTTCTTTTTTTCTTTCTAAAGTAGCTAAAAAAACAGTCTTACCCAAAAATAGCAATGTTTCCTATAGGCAGGGAACACTTAGGAGAAAGATGATGGGGTAGGCCTCCCCAAGATATTCAGGATAGGACTCCCCAGGATTTTTCAGAGCACAGCTTCCTAAAATGTTGATACTTGGGCATGTGTGTTATTTGTACCAAAGATCAATGGAGATCCTCTAGGCAGACTCACAAAGAGTGCTTATCATTCCCTTAACAAACTAGATGAATGAAAATTGAAGATATTACACATAGTTAAGGTTTTTAATAGAAGTAACCTTTCAATTAGAGGAAACTGTCTGTATGACAGGCAGACTTATAATTACAGAGCATCTGGTCTTTGTCATATGAGTCACTCTCTCCACATTGTATGATTCTCTCTCTTCTTTCCTTGAAGTCCCAGACCCCTTTCCCATTCCTTAACCCTCATTTTGCCTTGTTGGTTTTGAAATCTGTGCTTTTGTAGATTCCCCATACTCACGTAATTAAATTTTTACTTTTTCTCCTGTTTATCGATCTGTTGTTACTTTTGTTACTGGACTAGCCCAAGATCTCAGAGCTGTGATGGGGAAGGGGAGTACTGAATTGGCATCTATCAATATTAATAAAGTAAAATATCGAACTACAATTATTAGTAAAATATCAATGATCAGACAAAATCTTTTGTCTTTTATGATAAGGCTCTAGTGCAAATGTGTGTCTTCTACAGTTGGGCAATTTGTGTAAATAAAGAAGAAGAAAACAAACATTTCACTTAAAAATGTGCCTTCATGGGGAATACATGGGGATTACAATTAATGGCAAGTATATGTAAATTTTAAAATATTTTAATTAAAAAAAGTGCCTTTCAAACCAGTTTTTTTAAATAAAATTGTTAATACTTCCCCTTATTTTAAAACAAGCACTTCCTATGTATCCAAAATGATTTGTTAAAGTTGTAAAGTTTTCCATTTCCCTACTTAAAGTAATTAATTCATTTGCAGTACTACATTACTTTAAAATGTGGCTCTTTGTCTTTATGTGATTTTGGCTTAATTTTATTGATTGTAAGTCTTGGATAAATAAATTAAGGCTTTTTTTAAAAACACATTGCTTTTCTCAAAGCAGTTTGAAATACATATATACATACAATGCTCTATGTATTAAGGCTTATTTGTATGTTACTTTTACCTCAGTTTTTCTTAATGTTTATGTACATTCTTTCTATTAATTTACCATGAGCTGACCTGCAGGTAGGCATGAACAATTTGTTTTTTATGTAATTCTCAAATATATAGCTTACACATTTGACACTGATGTAATCAGTGATTTATGTTTCAAATAGTAGGGATCTACAGCTTTATTATTTCTAAAATTAGTATAAAAGCCAGCAGTTTCTTTATCTGTGAGAGGTTAATAGGTACTCCATAAAAAAAGATTCCATAGTGATCTGTTTATACCATATCCCTTTTAATGATCAGTAGTGTATGTTTCTAAAAAGTTGGGCTGTATACATGGTGATAGAAACCCACACTACTGGAAGACCATTGGATCAATGAGGTGATCAAAGAAGAAATTTAAAAATACCTTGAGTTGAATGATAATGAGAACACAACTCTGCAGAATATATGGGATACAGCAAAAGCTGTTATAAGAGGAAAATATATAGCAATACAAGTACACACCAAGGAACAAGAGAGAACACAATGAAACAAAATAATTTCACACCTTAAAGAACTGGGAAAAGAACAACAAAAAAACCCAGTAGCCAGCAGAAGAGAGGAAATAATAAAAATCAAAACAGAAATAAATGAATTAGAAGTTAAGAAAACGATCCAAAAGATCAATGAAGCCAAAAGCTGGTTCTTTGAAAAAATAAACAAAATAGATAAACCTCTAGCCAGACTGACAAAAAAAAACGAATCAAAACAGGAGAACACACAAATAAATAGGATAACAAATGAAGGAGGACAAATCACAACAGACACAGCAGAAATTAATAAGAGACTACTATGAAAAACTATACGCAAACAAGTTCAACAGCCTAGAAGAGATGGACAAATTTCTACAACTTTACAATCACCCAAAATTAGATAAAGAAGATACACAGCACCTAAACAGTCCAATTACAAGGAGTGAAGTTGAAACAGTCATCAAAGCCCTCCCAAAAAATAAAAGTCCAGGACCAGCTGGCTTTACAAATGAATTCTACAAAACATTCAGAAACAAACTAATACCTATCCTACAGACTCTTTCCAATAACTGAAAAAGAAGGGATACTACCAATACGATCTATGAAGCCAACATCACACTAATACCAAAACCTAATAAGGACAACACAAAAAAAGAAAACTATAGACCAATCTTTCTAATGAACACCAATGCAGAAATCCTCAATAAAATCTTAGCCAACAGAATCCAACAATGCATCAACAAGATAATCCACTATGACCAAGTAGGATTTATTCCAGGATCACAAGGATGGTTCAGTATCCAAAAATCAATAAACATAATCAACCACATTAACAAAAAGAATAAAAACCACATGATCATATCAATAGATGCTGAAAAAGCATTCGATAAAGTTCAGCATCCATTTTTGATGAAGGCCCTCAAATTTCTCAGGATAGAAGGACCATATCTTAACATAATAAAGGCTATATGTGACAAGTCCATTGCCAATATCATTCTCAATGGCAAAAAGCTAAAAGCCTTCCCCTTAAGATCTGGAACAAGACAAGGATGCACTCTCTCACCACTGCTCTTCAATATAACGCTGGAAGTCCTAGCCAGAGCAATAAGACAAGAAAAAGGCATACAAGGAATCCAAATAGGGAAAGAAGAAGTAAACTTATCACTGTTTGCAGACAATATAATATACATAGAGAATCCCAAAAACTCCACAGAAAATCTAATCAAACTAATCAGCTGGTTTGGCAAAGTAGCAGGATACAAAATCAACACACAAAAATCAGTAGCCTTCCTTTATACAAACAACCAAGCTGAAGAAAAATCAAGAAAACCATCTCTTTTATAATTGAAACAAAAAATATGAAATACTTGGGAATAAATCTAACAGAAGAGGTGAAGGACCTCTACAAAGAAAACTACAAAACATTGCTAAAAGAAATAGAAGAAGATACAAAGAAATGGAAAGACATCCCTTGCTCATGGATTGGAAGAATTAACATCATCAAAATGGCCATCCTATCAAAAGCAATCTACAGATTCAATGCTATCCCAGTAAAAATGTCAATATCTTTCTTCAAAGAAATAGAACAAATACTGATGAATTTCATATGGAGACACAAAAAACCTCGAATAGCCAAAGCTCTCCTGACTAAGAAAAAGGGGAATGGAGGCATCACTCATCCAGACCTCAAACTATACTGCAAAGCCACAATCATAAAAACTGCATGGTATTGAAATAAAAACAGACACACAAACCAATGGAATAGCATAGAAAGCCCAGAAATAGCCTCCCTGGTGGCGCAGTGGGTTAAGCAACACACTATGAAGCAAACTGCAGTCACTGCAGCATGAGTTCGATCCCTGCTGCCGGCCAGGAAGGGGACC
>JAGFMF010011681.1:7388398-7426600 GCA_019455555.1 Galemys pyrenaicus
CTCTGTCTGGTGAATCCTCTCACCTCCCATGCGTCTCTGGCCTGTACCCCAGCTCTTGTGTGCATAAATAAATAAATCTTTAAAAAAAAAAAAAAAAAAAGAAAGCCCAGAAATAAATCCACAGGCTTATGAACAACTAATCTTTGACAAAAGAGCAAAGAATATACAATGGAATAAAGACAGCTTGTTCAATAAATGGTGCTGGGAAAACTGCACTGCTACATGCAAAAGAATGAAACTAGAATACTGCCTTTCACCATGCACAAAAATCAACTCAAAGTCGATTAAGAGTCGACTTAGACATAAGACCTGAAACCATAAAATATCTAGAAGAAAAAGTAAACAAAACATACAGGACTTACACCTCAGTAACATCTTTAAAGATATAGCCCCCAAAGCAAAAATAGTGAAGAAAAAAATTAACAGCTGGAACTACATCAAACTCAAAAGCTTCTGTACAGCAAAAGATACACTAACCAAAATAAAACAACACCCCCCACCACTGGGAGAAAAATCTTTGCACACAACACTACTGACAAGGTACTTAAAGTTCAACAAAGAGCTGACCAGACTAAACAAAAACAAAGTAAACAATCCAGTCAAAAAAAGGGCAGAGGTGCTAAAAAGACATTTATCCAAAGAGGAAATGCAAATGGCCAACAGGCACATGAAAAAATGCTCAACTTCTCCTGTCATCAGAGAAATGCAAATCAAAACCACAAGGAGATAGATACCACCTCACACCGTGAGAATGGCAGATATCAAAAAAGTAGCAACAACAAATGTTGGCGAGGATGTGGAGAAAAAGGCACTCTTTTACACAGCTGGTGGGAATGCAAGCTGGTCCAACCATTATGGAAAGCAGTGTGGCAGTTCCTCAAACTACTAAAATAGGAACTCCCATATGATCCAGCAATCCCACTCCTAGGAATATACCCAAAAGACACAAAAATATTGATTCAAAAGAATACCTGCACCCCTATGTTTATTGCAACACTACTTACAATAGGTAAGACCTGGAAACAACCTAAATGCCCCAAAACAGATGATTGGATCAAGAAGATGTGGTACATATACACAGTGGAATATTATTCCAGCAGTCAAGAAAGATAAACTAGAGTCATTCGTAGAAACATGGATGAAGCTAGAAGGGATTATGCCCAGCAAAATAAGGCAGAAAGCAAAAGAAAAATAACGTATGGTTTCATTCCTAGGAGGAATATAAGGGAACCAAATAAGGAACTAAGGAAAAAATAGTAACAGTAATAATAATAATAAAATGCAACAAAAACAAAAAGACCAGGATGAACTGGGGACACTTTGTGGGGAGGGGGGACGGAATGGGATGAGGGCCGAAAGAGCACAAGGGACTGAGGTGATGGTGCACTGGTGAAATGGTGGTGGGAAATCCATGGGGATCACAATCTATGTCAAAAATATATGAATAAAAATAAAAGTTGAGTTATAAAGCCATGTTTCAATATAACTCCTATATAACTCAATATAATTAACTGTATCTGACTTATTGACTAACTAACCATTTGTGTATGACTTCTGGTAATACTCCCATTATATGATGGTCTGTATTTATCTACTCATCCAAAAAATAGTATTATAGTTTATTTTACTTCAGAAATATGCCCTCCAAAAATACCTATTTCTGTGACTTGATCAAAATAAATATGTCTTCTTTATTTAAATCAATAGACTGATGGGCAGAAATAGAATTGACTACAGAAAGACAGTGTTCCTGGCTTCGACATACAACTAATTGCCTCACTGCAGAGCTTGTGACTAAATGTGCTCTTATCCAGAGAAATACAATAGATGGGCTGATTTAGAAAAATATCACTTCAGCAAAAAGAAAAACATTTTTTATTTTTAATCAGTAAAATATATGCTAATATAGCATCAGGTATAATTGAAATTATTTTAATATTTGCCTTCTCATTAAAATTGTACCCATGTTGTTTAAAAGTTATTCTAGATGAGTTAAAAGATACTTGAGTATTATAAACTTGAGCAAAACAAGTTACCATGTTTTGCTCAACTTTGAAATTTGGGGTCATAAAAAATAGAAAAATTGGTATTTGGGCCTGTTTTCATACCCTGAAGTCTTTTCTTATCAGAAAGTTACCACTGATAATGCAAGTCTAACACCATACATACCAGTAGTGAGGCTTCCATCATTAGTGTAATGTAGAAAGAAGTTTCATGAGAGCCTTCCTCAATCTCAGGAAACAAAAATTATATTAATGAACATTGTTAACTAAGAAATATATCAAGTATGGGTGCTTAAAAAATTTTAAGTTGCAAAAAAACACTTTTTTCCAAGACCTCTGAAAGTCCGATTAAGGTTGAAACTATATAATCTGTTCAGTATTCAAGAGTAACTCCAAGCAGAGGTAAAGGTGGGACCTGCAAATGAGGGTGGGGAAGAAACAGGAATAAATCATTTTCATCACACTTTCCCTAATCTTTCTTACAAATCTCTGTTTCAGAATAAATGCTTTTATCACCTGTATAACAAAATACATTGCCACATTTTCCAGAACTAACAGCACGTACACCTGTCATCACTTTTAAAAAGTGCGACTGGAATCTTTATGAAGTGTTGATTTTCTCCAAAATTATCAAAGTGATTTCAAGCTTTAGTGAAATAAATTTGGTTGGCACCTAGAAGTGGTCCCCTGGGTACCTAAATACTATTCCTTTCCACAAATAAAAACATTACTTGATACAGTTCCTAGACAGAGTTACCCAGATCTGCAAAAGCCACTGGCTGCCAGGAAGCTCAAAACTACGTTTCTTTCCAAAAGCAACCCTTTTCTTTCCCAGTTTTCTCTCAAAACACTTCTTTTTGTTATAGACATCCTGCTTACTTTCTTTTCTTGAAGTGGCATTATTTCATTATTTTTTAGCTAATTGTGGTCACATGATTTTTAAAAAGATTTGTCAGTGATTTGTCTTTATTTTAATGAGTCTCATGCATTTCCTTTTGAGAGGATAACAATAATAATAATAAACTATACAAAACAGTTGCACAAAAACAACCATATATTTCCTTTAGAATAATTGCTGCTAGAGAAATAATCTGGAAGACAAAAAAAAAAAAATGAATGGAATGTATGACTCTATGCTTAACTTATCTAAATCATCATCCTCAGCTGCCTAAGAAAAACTACCAGATATTTTTCAAAGAAATTAAGGCCATTCAGATCTGCACTTCATTATGTTTGAGTATTGATTTACAATTAGTTATGGAGTAAATACTTCAAAACTTAGTAAATAAGGACTGCTTACACTGTTTAAACAATTATTTCTGAGCATTTGTCTGCTTCTGTAATTAATTTGTAATTTTGTTGTTAGTAGTACCATATTTTGGAAGTGAAATCCTCACTATTGTCTACTTTAAAAACTCCTTTGGGGGATATTTCTATTGGCTAGTTGATACTGTTTTTCTATATCCCTGGTGGTAGTCAGAAAGCCCTGCTAATTAGGAGAAAAGATAACCCTTTTGGAAACCCTATGGCACCAAGAGGATGTCTTATTTATTCAAGCTTTGTTACTGAAATGTAAGTTAACCTTCAAGAATAATACCTGATGAATTTTAAAGCTTTTAATAATGCCTTAAAAATACATGTAGTGTTTCTTCGTTTTTGGGAAAAACTATATATTAACACTCTAATACTTGTGAAGTTTTTAGATTGTTTTATAGACTAAAAAAATGCAGTACTTTGATGTTATCGCTTGCCATTCTGTTAAATACTCAGCTAGTGTTTTAAAAATATAATAGAAATATACTAAGAAGACAGATATCAGAAGTGAAAGATAATATTCATCCTTCATTATAAAACTTAAAGCACATTTTAAGAAACACCTGACATACCCCCACATAGTAATTTTATTAGTTTCACTATATTATTTAGTAACATTCAACCCAGTTATCTTTATTAATCCAAACAACCACACCTTTTTAGAAAAGAGACATCTCTACTGAATAACCTCAGACATTCATACTAGTATTCATTCTTTGTAGTTAGCTTACTTTGGAAACTCCTTAGTCAGTTATAGTTTAAGGACATAAAACTGCAAAAAAATCATGTGTTTTCTTCATTAGTTTTATTGTTAGTAATTATATTAGTAATATATTTGGATAGTAATAGTATTTGGATTATGAGTAAATTTTTTAATGTTTATTTATAAAAGCAGATAATATGTTATTTACGTACAAGATCTTCAATGAAAGAGAAAGTTACAAATACAAATTGTGAATTGCTACTATCAATATGAACTAAACATATTTCAAAAATATATTTCCTATTGTCATTTAAAAAAAAATGGGGGGGCCAGAAGCAATGACATCCAGTAGCAGTGAGTGTTGCCCAGATCCTGCTTTCTAGTTCCCATTCCCCTGGAAACTATAGGATTCCTCAGATTCTAAAATCCCAGCCACCCCAAAATCAGGATTCCTCGGAGAAACAATTGATTCCAGATGTAGAGAGGTAAAGGGTAAGGTGAACCTGGGATTAATCTTGTACCTACAGGGAAGAATGCCATCAAAGAACACTAACAGTGTGCTAAAAGGGTATGAGGTTTCTAATGTTCTCTTAGGCTGAAGCAGCTCTGGGAAGTTTCTGACTTTTTGTAGATGGCACTGTTTCACATTCTCCACTCTTGGGGTTTGATAGACACAGCTTATCTTTTTTTAAAAGATTTATCTATTTATGTATACAAGAGCTGGGGTACAGGCCAGAGTCATGGGAGGTGAGAGGGTTCACCAGAGACAGAGTGGGGAGCAGAACAAGCAGATCCACTGAAATAGACTGCTGAGGGGAGCAGCGGGCAAGGCAGGAGAGGTCTGCTGTGCCATGTGGGTCCCCTTCCCAGTTGGGCATGGAACTCATGCTGCTATGCCTTGGATGCTTCATAGTGTGGTGCTCAACCCACTGTGCCACCATGGAGGCTCTAGACACAACTTCTAGATGTGTATTAAGACCTAACAAAGCCTCTATCCACCAGCAGTCCCATGGGTTTGCTATCTTTGGCATTTTCTCTTGAAATCCTTTTGTGTCTTTTGCTAAGCATTTCTGTTCTTTAGTTTGTTCTGCCAGGTTGACAGAAGTCTTACTGGCAGAATAGTACTTAGTCATACTTTGTGCGTGATGCCTGCCAGGATCATTTAGGTAGTGAAGTGAAACAGGGAAGTGTACACAGTAGGGAGTGGCAGGGATCATAGTTGTCTGGAAAGCACATATTCCATCAAAATGTCACTGTGCAAGTTGTTGCTAAGTAGGAACCCTGTCATGGTGAGTCGGCAACTCACACAATTAAAAATAATCGCAGTGATAAGACAGAATAGATAGTCTGTTGGTCAGATCTCCATATTTTCAGTTTTTATAAAACAACATTTTTGGTCATATTCTCAGGTCATGGCAGAAGATTTGAAATATAGTAAGACTGTGATAAATGGGGGGGGGGAGTGATTTGCTGTAACTTGAACTTCAACTAAAAAAATACTCTTAAAAGCTGCCCTTTCTAGCTTTTTGTAACATGTAAATTTATCATTTTTTTCTTTCATTAAAGGTACAATATGGATAAAGTTCAGTGCCATACCTTGCAAAGTTCAAACTGATCTCAAACCATTGATTAGCTCACTGTGTTTGATCCTTCTTTTAACTAAGAACCTATGTATTTCTCAATCTTGATTATTCTGTGGCAATTTAGCAAAGGTCTTGTAAATCTTTGTATACCATGTCCTTAAAATGCCTTTAGCGCTCAGAGAAAATTAGGGTCTCTTAGTGTGATTTCTTTTAAAATATGCCTGGATCCTAGAAATCATTGCTCCTTTTTGAAAGCTAAATCATTTTGCTTTACTTGACACCCTAGTTTTCTCCAAAGTTCTGTAAATAGTACATTGTCTCCCGTATACTTTTTTTAGTAATACGTGAATCATCTCAATCAGACTGCTTCCACAGCAGTCATGCCAAAGTCAACTCTTTGTGAACTTTGTTGTGCATAAATTAGTTCTTAAACAAAAGATATTTCATTGAGGGCTTACTTGCATTGAGAGGCTTTGAAAATCCAATTGTGTATCATGAGATCACCATGAGATGAAAGAGAGATGAATACCAGAATATGAAATATAAGCTTCATCTACTTCTAATTTTGATAGGCATGGCATTGGATAGGTAAAAGTGTTTCACTAATTTACATAATAAGAATTTAGACATCCTATCTATACCTTTGTGTAGAGCTGGTTTGGGCTGGACAGAGCTTGGATATTGAAGTCACAAGTAGGCAAAGGTGAACAGCTTATCAAAATCATTATGAAGTATGTGTTGTGCATCAGAAATTATACTAATTTAAATCATACCAAATTATCTATATGGCATAAACATTTATGAAAACCTACTAGGTTTTTGACTGTGGGTAATAAATGACTGTATGTTTGAAATAAATGTCTTAACTATTTGTGTCAGATGATATAATCAGGCAAGATCAAATGAGTTGTCAGTGCTCACTTTAATGTAAAAAAGAATTGAAAACAGAACAATTAAGAATAAAGAAAAAGGACAAGCACTGTATAGTTCTACTTAATGAGGTACATAGAATAGGTGAATTCATAGAAAAAGAAAATGTAATAGGTTCCTGGGAAGGTGGGAGGAGGAACAAATGGGCGAACAATTGCTTAATGGACTCAAGAATTTCCTGTTTGGGGTGATGAAAAAGTTTGGAAATGTATAATGGTGAGGATTGTACAGAATTGTGAATTTACTTAAAGGATATTGAATTGTATACTTAAAAATCTTTAAATAGTCAGTTTTATGTATATTTTATCATAATAAAATGTAATCAGTAGCTCAACACAAAAGCCATATAAGGGTAGGAAGGTTGTAAATAGAATGCAGAGACCAGTGGCAAAATGCCAATACCTAGTCCACCAAATGAGAGCAAAGCCACTGTAGACCAGAACCATATGGCAGGGCTATGCAACCTTAAAGCAATAAATGCCCACCCTATACAGGAAGATTGCTGAACAAGCAAGAGCTGCCTATTACAGAAATGTAATCCTGGGCACACCTGGACTGGCAAGCTGAGGACTCCCCACTTGGGATCCAAAAGTGCCAGTTCATTATAAACTAGGTCACGCAATTCCAAATTCCCCAATTAATGAACTTAATGTGGGTTTGCACATTTGGGTTTTTACTTAACCCATTAAATGTATTTTCTGAGTAATTAAAATTATTCTCTAACAATTCTAAAAATAAAACTTGCCTTCTGTGAAATTTGTGAGACCCTGAAATCATTTTTCTAACATTTCATGTTTTTGTTTTAGTATTACCAACTGTTTTTAGGTCCTGGTACTCTCAATCTGCAGATTCTGTAAAAGAGTCCTTGTGGTAATAGTCTCCACTGCTCTTTGTAATCATTTTTGGAAATGGTTCTTATGAAAAATGATTCAATATTTATTTTGTGCAGAATAATATTTTCTAATACTATGAAGATTTTGTTCACAAGAATTTATTTTTCTCTAGCTGACATAATAGGGTTTCTTTTGTAATGTGTAATTGTGTAGTATAGTGGACCGCAACAACATTATTTGTTTTAAGACATGTCTTTTAAAAAATACTTTCTGGTTTATCTTTGTATATATTTTTCTACTTTGAATGCCTGCCCATTGAAAAGATATATTAAAAAAAAAAAACAGACTTAACTGCTTTTGTAGTTTTCTATTGTTATATATTGGCAAAAGCATTGTTATATAAGCAGTAGTGAAAGCTTGAATAGCAAAGAAAGGAAACTTCTTTAAGATGAAGTTGTTTTCTTTGCTATCAAGTTTGCTCATTTCCTGAGTTTGGGTACTGTTAGTCCAGTTAGGGAGAGTTTGAATTGTGAGAGATATATGTATCGCATCTTAAAATAGTTAAACAGCAATAGATAAAATGAAATGGTGATTTAAAACATTATTACTCTTATATACATATATTCTTTATATATAAAGATATTCCATAAGAATACTTATTTCTCTCTAGAAATAAGAAATGCAATATCAGAAATGCAATAACTAGCTTATAATTATATTTTAATGTTCTATTTGTGCTGGCTTACATTTATATTTAAGTAGATGAAATGGTTTAGCATGTAGGTAAAAATAGTGAGTATGAAAATAATTAAATGACTTTATCCTCATAACAGTAGTGGAGTTGCTTAAAGATAAAGTCTGTAATGGATTATGCTATCTGCATGGTGCCTGGCCACATGAAAATGAGTATCTAATGTGGTGATTTTGTTCTCATGGTAGTTTTCTAGTTTTTGAGAGTCAGTATTTATGGTGTGGAGGTAGATGGCTTGGATTTACACTCTGACTCCTTCACTTATTCTTGAGTGAACTATTTAACCTCCTTATGCCTCAGTTCAGTCATGTAGATAATAAAAGAGAGGGAAGAGGAGAGAGAATTCTGATAGCATGTACCTTCTGGAGTTTTGTGAAGATTAATAAAACATATATGGAGGACTTAGAATGGTGCCTGATATAATAAATGTTAGCATCTTATTTAAGTTTGGAAACAGATGATTAGGAAACAAATCCTGAGAGGATCTTTGACTGTCCTGAGAAGGTCAAGCATGAATTTCCTGGAGACCTCAATAGATTTGATTAATTAACTAAGGAGAGAAGTAGAGTAAGAAAATACCAGGCTGAGAATAGCAGGTATAAAAGCCAAAAGAAGCACATGCGAGTGGCCTGAAGACAATTGGAAGCCAGAAGAGTCAAGTGAGGTTGAGGCATTAGAGATGCTAATGGACATCTTACAGGATTTTGTGAAACCTTAGAATGGTGGTTTTCAGGAAGGAGGTGCCATGATCAGATTTTCTTCTTACATAGTTCATTTAGCATGCCTTCTACCAAATGTTCATGCATGAATCAAAGTACATGTAGGGAGTGCAATCTGAATGCTGTAAAATATAAAAGATGATGGTAGCTGGGAGTAGGTGGGAGTTGGACAGAAGTGACTAAGCTAAAATATATTTAGAAGGTAAAATAATCATGACATCACATTTCATTGGATCTGAAGGATGAGGGGGGAAGGAAATGTTAATGAGGACTCCCAGATATCTGCTAAAAGACAAAGTCAAGACAGTAAAGGGAACAGTCTAGGAAGATACTGAGGATATACTGGAGTTTGCTGATGATGCTGAGGAAGTTTTAGAGCCGTTACTCAAGATTTGGTGGTCCTCGAACTAGCAGGAGCAGAGCATCTGGGTACTTGTTAGAAATGCAAATTAAGTTATCAAGGCTAAGTCAAAAATGCTGGATATGATACCATCCAGTCTGTCTTTTAATGAACCCCAAGGTGATGTGATGCATGCTAAAAGTTTTGGAACTATCTTCTTTATAGACGCAGTAGAAAGGTTTAAGAGTGCCAAGGACTTGGCTAGTTTTTTGGAATGACTGTTTAGCAGGATTCAGCAAACTGTAGCCAGTTGACCAGATTTGATTCACTGCCTGTTTCTGTTTAGTCCACAAGTTAAGAATGGCTTTTGTAATTTTTTAAATGATAAGAATCAAAAAAATACTTCATGACAAATGAAAGTGATCTTAAATTCAAATTTCAGAGTTAAATGAAATCTTACTGAAGCACATTTATACTCATCCATTTACTCTTTCCTGTGGCTACTTTTGTTTATTATGTGACTCTATACATAAAATTTCTTACAGCATTAAAGTATACTATATCTAGTGACTGGTGAAAACAGTGAAGAGCAGTATGGGGAGATTAATAATCAGGCTTCTAGACAGAGAATGAGGAACCTAAGGAACAGAAATATCAACTTGCTTGGTTTGAAGAGATACGTGCAAACAATAGGATCTTTGCTTTGTGCTGGATTGGGGCCTGTAATTGTAGAACCTGCACTTTTGCCTGATAGTAACTTTCCTGGTGTTCTTTGAAATAAGTTTTTGAGAAATAGGTTTTACAAAAATGACACTGTTTATTTCGTGCAGTGATGTTGTCTTTGTCCTAAATATACTGTGTGTAAAAATACTCTGTATTGTATTGAAGTGTGTAAATATACTTTTGAAATCCTCAAGGGTATTTACCACTGTATGTCTTTATGTGTTATTTTGGATAAGATTCAGTATTATCATGGGGGAAAAAATTGAACTTTGAATGTTTTTCCTTTTGGTAATAATGGACAAACTAACCTACCTGCCAAGGACAACTAGAAAAACTAGGGGAAATAAAGTCTGTTTGAAGGCACAAAACAACTGCTATATCAGTGAAAACTTTGGAGGCCAGGATCCCCAGAATGTAAGTACAGTGAGAGGAGGTAAACATTTGGTGCTACTCTTCAACCTTGATCATTTGGTTAATTCTCAGTAATGGCTAAAAATATGAACAGAACTTCTTTTACTCTTACGGCGCCAGAGGCTAACTACTGGAATCCAGAGATTGCTAAAGAGTAGTGCAGGTAGACATCCCAGACTTCCCTTGCGATTAGAGAAGTAGAACAGCATTCAGTGGTCCACAGCCCACCTCTAATCAACCCTGTCTTTTATTGGATTAAGATTAACTGCCACTTAATTACTCTTATTTTCTTACTATTACACTGTAGTTTAAAAGATAAAGTAATTGAGTACAATAACTAAACCTTCTGTGTGGTCCCTGGAAATAGTCCAAGCCAGTGGGAGGAAAAAGTCCTCTATTTCTCAAACACGAGAAGAAGAAAGAAGGACATTTTGAGAAAACCTGCTGCTTCTTTAGATGATGTACTGAGAACCACCTTGATCCTTCACACTTTCTTCTACAGGCCAAACCAGACAACTGAAAATGGGGGTAGAAGGCAGGCAGCTGCTAAATCTGGATACTAGTGAGGTCATTTCCTGACACCAACCGTATCCCTTTGAGGCAGAGTTCCAGCACCTGGTGAGAGACAGGCAATTGGTGTGATGTCTGTTTTTCCTTTTTGTTATAGGGTGGTTAAAAAGTACTTGATTTATTTAAACCAAGCAGATAGGTTTATGGAACATTAAACATAAGCTGTCTATAAAATACCCAAGCTATCTGAGAAGCACTTTACAACATATACCCACTATTTATTTGGATGAATGAGAATGAAATTAATTTCTCTGACTAGTAGACTTCTGAATTTAGTCATCCTTCTGGCTTAGTGAATCCTCACCCCTACTTCTTCTCTAACACACATTTTGGAAGTCATCCTTTTTGTTTGGCAAGAGCCCAAAATCTTTTTTAACTTCTAATGCCAAAAAGGGTGGTCCATAGTTTTCTTTCTGTGGTAGCAAAACTAGAAAGTGGAGTTTTTTCTGTGTGGTAGTGCTTTCTGTTCTGTCAGTGTTCATGACTAATAGCACAGGCATGTGTGTGAGAATCATTGCAGAGCAAAGTAGAAAGCACTCAAAGTCAACATTTGACGGGATGTTTCAGTATGTTTATAGTTTCAGTACACACACAAGCAGTTGTTATGAGACTCCCAATTTTATCTAGCTCAGTTAAATCATCGTATTCACTATCCAAATTTTATTGGCAAATTTTGGAAGAGTTCCTTACATTGTTATTTTAAATAGAATGTGTGTTTGAATTAATCATCACCTGTTTTGAAAAATAATTCTCTTCTATTGATAACTACTGTGCTTTTTAAGACCTTTCAGTGTATTTCCTATATTTAATCATTTCACAAATGAGTATAATAGCTATAATTATAATAACTTCTTGTAGTGTATTGCAGAATTTAATCTTTGCCTATGAATTTATGGACAAATGTTTTCAGAAGTTTGTTCAAGCACCTCAAGATTTGGTTTAAAACTTAGAATTTGATCCAGCATCAAGTTTTTCATTTTCATATTTTTAAGCATTTATATTGAAACAAAGATGTAGTGGAGACTTCCCTTATGCTAATGTCTCATGGTGTGGCAAAAGAGTAAGATTTAGTGGAACTAGATTGGTTTTAGCAAATCAGGATATCAGTAGGTGAGAGGGGGAGGGAGAGGGATCAAAACGAGGGCAAGAAGAACACAAAGGATTAAGGTGATGGTGCATGGGTGAATTGGTGGTAGAAATTCCACAGGAACTATATCTAATGTCATATATATAAATATATTTACAGACACACACACATATACTGAAAAAAGTTCTTTGGCTCTGAATGCACATATTGGCTTTCCATGGAATAACATTGTAGTCACATGACAGAACTCTGTTATCAGCATTTTAAATTCTTAGAGGACTATATGTGATGAATGCCATAGTAGGAAAGTAGTGGCTTTTATTTTTTTTTAAGATTTATTTATTTATGCATACAAGAGCTGGGGTATAGGCCAGAGGTTTGGAGTGGCAGTGAGAGGAGTCAACAGAGACAGAATAGGGAGCAGATCAGGCAAATCCACTGAAATACACTGCTGAGGGGACTAGCGGATAAGGCAAGAGAGGTCAGCTGTGCCAAGTGGGTCCCCTTCCTGGCTGGGGATGGAATTCGCATTGCAGTAGCTATGGGATCCCCACAGTGCGGCGCTCAACCCCTTGCGCCATCAGGGAGGCACAGTGGTGGCTTTTAAAAATAAACAAGAGAACAAACAAAAAGCAACTTTCTACTTTCAGCCAAGAGGTGGAATCAACTCTGTCAGTAAACAAAAAGTGGTACCATTGCTGCATCTATCATCATCCTCTGTGTTTTTCTCTCTCTTCCAGCCTTCTCTCACTGCTATACCATTTTGTCTGTGATCATTGGATACATGATCTATCATAATTGGATACAAAGTGCCAGTGACTTTGAAACAGAATCTCCTGTACCTACTCCTTTTATTCTCTTCCTTTGACATTATTTTCTAAGAGAGTGGCGCTGGATTACACACACACACACACACACACACAATATATTTGTTTATAAACTCAGTACTAATTCTGCATGTTTGAATATACATGAAAGGTTACACGGGGCCCTCAGGCTTCTTACTGAAACTCCTCACCCAAACCCCTTACCCAGGCTCCCAGGGCAGCAGTTTTGAGAAGCCAGCAGTAACTAAGATAAGATGGCGACAGCAAGTCGCTCTTGATGTGAAACAGAATGACATGTAGCTTACGTAGCTCAATTCCAGTGAAATGCGGCCCGGGAACTTGAATGCAACCTGGGGGCTTCAATATGGATTACTACCAACAAAAACTTCTTCTCACCACAACCTTACCACCAGAAGGAACTTCAAAATTTTCCACTCCGAAGTATCCCACCTATAAAAAGGCCACAGCCTGTAACCTGGGTGCAACTTCCCTGACCCCCACTCTGGGGATCGGAGTCTCCTGGGAGTGCAATAAAAATTCCTGCTGGTCAGAAACATGGCCTGGCTCTTTCTTTCTCCCTCCCTCTATCTCTCTCTCTCCCTTGCTCTCTCATCTAACTGCGCCAAAACCTCTCATCTGGTGTCGAAACCCGGGAAGGATGTGCTCCCTGGGACATCTCCCCCTGGGGACCGCCTTCCCTTATACCGGACCGTCCACCCTATTGTGGAATGACTTCCATCCACCACTGGCCTCCAATTACATCGGGTGAGTCTTCCCCAACCTAATCAATGTCTTCCCCTAGGGTTACTGTTATCTTCCAAGGTTGATCCCTTTCCCATTCTAAGCACAGGTCGGTGTGGACCAATTTTCCTTGCCTAGAGTCCAACTCAGGGATGCCTGTTTTGACTCTAGGTGTCCATTGACTCCAGGCAGGGTGAGGAAACGTCCCCCTCGTCTGCTTGCCCACATTCTCATTCCAGGTCGGTAGGTGAGGTTTGGGATGCCACCCACTCCACAGATCTCTACACATTAGTGTCCATGCGTAGTGTTCTGACTGGGGCTTGGTTGGTAGGACACTGCCTCCCAAAATCTACACCACTATCCAAGAGACCAATCACCTCAGGGTAAACAATGGGGTCAAATTCAAAACTCGACACCTCTTCCCCTTTGGGTTGTCTCCTAACCAATCTAGCCACACTGAATCTTAAACCAAACATATGTCCAAAACAGCTAATTTTTTATTATAGTATGGCCTGGCCCAATACTACTTTGACACTGGTTCTAAATGACCTAAAAACGACACTCAACCATGGAATCCATACTGATCTCAATAACTTTTGTCACCGCAATAACAAGTGGACTAAAATTCCTTATGTCCAGGCTTTCTTTCTGTTGTGCTCCTGTCCCACCTGTCTTAAATCCTGTCATGCTTTACAAGTCCCTCAAACTCATGACAGACACTCCATGGCCTCATTCACACAACCTCTCTTTCAGTCACTCATCCGTGATGAGGTCTGTTCCTCCATTCCAGGACTCTCCTCTAGGCCTATGAGTTCCACTCTCTCTCTTAATCTGTCCATGACAAATTCACTCTTAAAAGCAAACTGAGCTTCTCTAACTTAAAACCTTAACTCACTATTGTAATTCAGCCTAACATCTTTGCATATTAACCCAAAACATATCAGCATTAAGCCTCCTTTGCTTTGATTGAAACAAAAGGTAAAAATGCTAAAATACAATAAAACCCACCACCTTGGCTAACACGTGGAAATTTCCCATTGTTCTCAGCAAGCAGCTGCCTGAACCTTTGCTCCAGTGCTAAAACCATTAGTATGTCTACTACCATTTAGCCAGGAGAGGCTCAATTCTCTTTTACATCTTGCTTTCTCTCTTAATCTGTTCCATAGAAAAAAGTCTAGTTTTGCCGAGTCTTCTGCATTTAAGGTCTATCCTTAACCTAGTTTGGACAAAACTTAAAAACAATCCTGGGTTTTCTCTGCTTATCTTTAAAATCATTATAAACTTCTGCAATGGTTAAAAATTAGATACTGGCCTGCCCTGGTGGTACAGTGGGTTAAGCAACACACTATGAAGCAAACCGCAGCCACTGCAGCATGAGTTTGATCCCTGCCGCCGGCCAGGGTGGGGACCCACATGGCACAGCAGACCTCTCCTGCCAGCCCGCTGCTCCCATCAGCAGTGTGTTTCTATTGATCTGCCTGTTCTGCATCCTGCTCTGTCTGGTGGATTCTCTCACCACCCCCACACCTCTGGCCTATACCCCAGTGCTTGTATGCATAAATAAATAAATTTTTTAAAAATTAGATACTTATTATATGTAAAAATTTTAACTTATACCTCATTTAAAAACCTTGAGGTCTATCAAAGAGTGTATCCAACAGCTAAATTGGTGTATCAAACTCGGGAATGTAAATTCTCTGTTTTCAACTTCTGTAAAGCCAAAAGCCATTCTTAAAAATGCAAACTTAAGGTGTGTTTCATCTAAACAAGTTGCTAAATAACTAAAATTTTAATCAATAGTGGATTTCTCAGTGTCTTCACAAATATTGGTGAAATAATTATTTCCTATAATTATTCACTCATATAGCCAAAAATTTTAAATGAAAAATCAAGAGATCTGTCAGTTCTTGCTTTTTGCCTCCAGAGGATTAATTATAAATGGCGCCTACAAATAATCCTAAATTTTGAAATCACAATCTAAAATTGTGATATTCAAAATGTAATAATTCAAAGCATACATGCCTTAAAAGTATAATGTTGTGTTGTTCAAATATGTTTACTAATATTTGCCAACCGAATTTGTCTGTTTGGACTAAATACTTCTGTGGCAACAGGCAGAAACAAACTTGCCTATACATTTCCGTCATTTTTCTGCTCTGTCAGATTACATTATGCAATCGTGAATATATCGAATACAAGAGAATCTGAGATTTGAGTAGTTCACCACGTATATTTCCCACTATTCTGTTTAGTGCAGCATTTTATTAGCATTATGAAATCAGGTTTATATTCTGGGACTCAAGTATTCAGGTGATTTTCTGATGTTGAAATGAAGTGTGGGGCAAAGTTGGCACTTCAATTGAAGTTGCTATAATCAGTGCATTTTTGAGAGAGTGATAGTACATCACATGTCTCCCCATGAAATTCTGTTAATATCTAAAATGTCAGTTAAGAGTTAGCTGAAAAGAAACTGGAAGAATGAAGAGATGGCCAGGCTTTCAACTAGGTAACTGATGATGACAGGGCTATCCTTTGAGATGGGGAGCGTAGGAACAGGAAAAGCAAGTCTGAATGAGACTTAGATGAATTCATTCATCAGAACTTTAACATTTTCATATTTTCAACCTGGGGGATGGGGGAGAGGGCTTTTGTAGTCCTTAATATTATTCACTTATACAGGCTTTCATAAATTTGTATAATATACCATGTCTTTTTATAAGTTGAGGGCAAAATAACAAATTTCATGACAGGGCTTCTGGTATCAGTCACTCAAAAAAAAAAAAATGACCTTTTTTTAAATGGAGTTTTCCATAATTAGGGCCACGTTAAAAATCACAGCATCTTTTAATGATCTTTTGCTGATGAAGATTATCTTACTAGGAATGTAAATGTAAGCTTGTTTTAAAAAATAAAGACTAATTTGGGAATAAAACTGGATACGCAAAAGTACTGATTTTATATAAAACTCCTAGAAGAAAGCATAGTAAGTTCCTTCACATTGGTCTCAGTGATTTTTTTTTTTATCTGATTCTAAAAGCAAAAATAAACAAGTGGGACAATATCAACCTAAAAAGCTTCCACATAGCAAACCATCATAAAACAAAAAGGCAACCTACTGAATGGAAGAAGCTATTCACAAATTATATATATGATAAGAGTCTAATACCCAAAATATGTAAAGAATTAATCCATTATGGTAACAAACCAAATAACCCAATTAAAATGGGCAAGAAATTTGAATTTCTTGATATTGATATTTTTTCACAACATTCAGGTAGCCAACAGGCACTTGCAAAGGTACTCAGCATCTCTGTAGTCAGGGAAATGCAAATGAAAACCACAAGATACCACCTCATACCTGTTAGAATGTTAAAGAACAGGAAGTAACATAACATGGAAAGAAAGGAATGCTCATGTGCTCTTGGTAAGAATGTAAAATGTGGTATAACCACTATGGAAAGCAGTATGGTGGCCCCTAAAAAATTAAAAATAGAAATACCATATGATCCAGCAATTCTATTTCTGAGTAGAAAGTGAAAACACTAATTCAAAAAAAGATACATATGTCCCTTGTGTTCACTGTAACATCATGTAACAGCCAAGGTATGAAAATGCTAAGTGCCCATAAGTAGATGGAGAAATATGTGGTATAAATTAACAAATATAATGTTGCATTGACATTAAAAGGAAGACAGATTGCCATTTGCAACCACATTCATGGACCTTAAGGGTATTATGCTAAGTGAAATAAGACAGACAAATACTGTATGACTTCATTTATATGTGGAATCTATAAAGTAACTAAAACAAAAGCAATTTTATAGATACAGAGAACAAACTGGTGGTTACCAGAGGGCAGGTGGATTGGTGGGTGGGTGAAGTTGTTGAAGGGAATCAAGGAAAGAGGTACAATTTTCCATTTATAAACCAGTCATGGGAATGTAGCATACACTGTGGGGTCTGTAGGCAGTAATATGGTATTGTAAATTTGCAAGATTACTATGGATAGGAAGTACACTTAAACTGGTGATTATTTTGCATGGAATACAAATACCAAATCGAGTGTTTTATACCTGAAATTGACCTAATCTTATATGTTTATTAAACTTCAAAATAATAAGGAACTTTTAAAAAAAATTATTTATGCATACTAGCACTGGGGTACAGGCCAGAGGTGTGTGGGGGGTGGTGAGAGGATTCACCACAGAGAACGGGGAGCAGAACAGGCAGATCAACTGAAGTACACTGCTGAGGGGAGCAGCAGGCTGGCAGGAGAGGTCTGCCGCACCATGTGGGCCCCCTGCCTGGCGGACACCAGGGATCGAACTCATGCTGCAGTGGCTATGGTTTGCTTCATAGTGTGTTGCTTAACCCACTGCACCACCAGGGAGGCCCAAGGAACTTAAAAAAAAAATAAAATACTGGTTTATATTAACCATCTACAAAGTGGAACCACAAAGTAAAAGACATTTTTCAACAGTCTTCCCAAGGTCATGTAGTTTTGTTATAGGGCAGGGAGAGGAGCACCCCAAAACTTTTAAACCTGCCCTCTCTGAATGGGTTTTGCCATTTGCTGCATTAAGACAAATATATAAAACTTTTAATGGAAAGGAACTTTAATACAATTAGGGTATAATACAGAAAGGATAAAGAACATAGTTACTAAGTTAAGCATTTAAAGTTACCCATCTTCTTGAGGGCAAAAGTTTAGTTAAATAGGATTGGTTTAAAGCAAGGCCTAAAAGCTTGCTACATGTTTAAAGGACTTTTTAGTAGAGACCCATAGAAAAGGTTTAGAAAGAGTTAGATAAATTTGGGAGGAAAAGAGCAAAATCAAATTAAGATGAAAGTTGCTATTGTTAACTTCACCACGGGTCTCTCACCCACATCTGTTCCAACCAGTCCAAGACTAAAAAGCAAGCGCAGCTTCTTCACATGTCGCTCTGTTTTACCTGCCTTTTTCAGATCTCCTTGCTGCTCTCCATCCTGCTTTTTTTTCCTCCCTCTTCCTTCTGTCCTCTTCTCTGCAGAATCTTCCTTCCCTGTTCAGCTCTACCCACTTAGGGCGGAACCAGGATTCTAGAACGTCCCCCTTTCCTGGGGACGACCCTGTTACAGTTTGCCAAGATTTATTAAAGTATTTTCTGGTTCCTTTTCTTTTGGTGTCTTTTTTTATTCCTTATTTTATAGTTTTCTTCCTTACAGAAATTATGCAACATACTGGGCAAAGGACAAATCAGACTGATGGAGGTTTAGATCCTGACCCTGTCAAGTCTGGTGATTGTAGACTTATTTACTTAACTCTCTGGGCAAGTGTGTGTTTCCTTATCTGTAAAAGGTTAGGATAACACCTAATTTTGAGCAAAAACATTTAAATAATAAGTAGCGTTTTTAACATTGTTGTTTTTGTTGATTTTGTTATGCATCCTGCCGCAATTACAAAATAACAAGGCAAGTTACTAAATTAGTTGATTTATAGGGTGCTAGTTAAAAGTTATTAGTTAAAGAGGAGATTCAAACTAACAGTTAAATGAGTTTTCTAAAACTTACCTTTGTGGTTATTACTGCTAACTCTGTCTTCTGTGACCATAATAATTGAGTTGACTGTAAGGAGATGGAATGAGGAAACAATTCTGCCAACTTAAAGAAAATTTGTATGCCCAGCAGCATCCTTGTCCAATCTTATTGGAGAAATGCTTTAAAATTCAGCCAGCAGTACTTGAGACTTTCCTGATGATGAATTGCCTGCTAAACTGTGTCACTGAGCATTCAATTTAATTCACTTATCTCTCCTGGCATAGCTTCTTTATAAAGTCAGTGTCCTCATAGGCAGGAAAGGGGTCAGCAGGAAAGCCCATTTTAATCTTAAAGGAGCCATACTTTTAGTGATATTTAGAATTCGTGGGCTGTTTTCTTTCCACATTCCCCAACTGAGATCCACATGCTAAAGACACTGTCCAAAATATGTCATCAAATTGGTATATTTGTTCTTTTACTCTGGAGAACCTCTTTCATTTTCAGAATGACCTGAAAGAGGACTTGATCACTAGGTAAGTGGACTTCAGGCTTCATCTCTTCCTTCCCCTTCCTTTATTCAGGAATCTTTATGCAAACTAACCTGTCACACTTTTATCCTGTTTTTCTTTTGAAAAAGTTAAAGACTCCAGTGGATTTGAGTCAATGTGGTATAATGTAAATGACTCCAACTGAAGCCACTGCATCAGTCTGTTCTCTGGTTCTCTAAACTGTAGTTAGGATTTCAGGGTCTGCAGACATAAAATTATGCAATGATTAGTGGGAGTGTCTTTTGAAAAAAATTTGTTTTAAATGTGAGAATGTCCAAATACACAGAAATAGAGTATCAAACCCTCACTTACCTAGCAGCTCTACTACCAACAGCATTCCTCAAGCTATTTCGTCTGTCTCTGCTGTGCTGTACCCCTCCTTCACCTTTTATATTTTTTCATATTATATGGAGTATTCTGAAGAAAATCCCTATCATTGTGCCATTTTACTCCTAAGCTTCATTATATATCACATAAAAAGCCTAAATTTTTCCAGTCTTTTACCTATGCGTCCCTTTGCCTCTTCTAAACAATAATAGAATAATAGAAGAAGCCAAAAAAATTTTCTCTTTTGAAGATTTCAGATTTTATAATCTTCTGCAACTCTTAATTTGAGTTTATTGAATGCCTAGTGGGCACAGAAACCTTCTGAAATTAGTGTAGATATATACATGTACGTGTATTTGTGCTTGGATAAAGAATGTATAGGCTCCTTACCTGATTATGGGATCCTATATAAATTGAAGTATTATATATAGAAAATAGTCAAACTTTCAGAAAGTTAGACTAAAAAATTTAAAAGTATATTAGCACATCTTGCGTGTCATTATAGCATAAAAGTATGCTATTTCTGAGGCAAGGCCATTTATTGAGGCAAGGCCATCTTGAAATAGACTATAAATAAATGCTTTGCATATGTTTTTAGTAAAGGTTTATTTAAAGACCTATGTGTGTGGGGAGGGGTGCCCTTGAGATCAAATTATCAGTCTCTTTCAGTGTCTAAAAAGAAATAAAGCTTTTCTCACTTTTAGTGCTAATAAAACATTTTCAAAGAAAGGTCACTTAGTGTTGACTTGCATTAGATACTTTATCAAAAAACAGATATAATTATATCTGGAAAAATCATTAAATCTCAGTCATACTAAAAATCTAAATCTTTAAATTAAAACATATGCTGCTACTTTGTAGCAGCTTTTCCCTGGGGAGTTAGATGTGAGTTTAAAACTATTAAGTGTACTGACAAGGGACTTATCACAAAAATCTACAATGAGCTGACCAGACTAAACAAAAACAAAGTAAACAATCCAGTCAAAAAAAGGGCAGAGGAGCTAAAAAGACATTTATCCAAAGAGGAAATGCAAATGGCCAACAGGCACATGAAAAAATGCTCAACTTCTCTTGTCATCAGAGAAATGCAAATCAAAACCACAAGGAGATAGATACCACCTCACACCGTGAGAATGGCAGATATCAAAAAAGTAGCAACAACAAATGTTGGCGAGGATGTGGAGAAAAAGGCACTCTTTTACACAGCTGGTGGGAATGCAAGCTGGTCCAACCATTATGGAAAGCAGTGTGGCAGTTCCTCAAACTACTAAAATAGGAACTCCCATATGATCCAGCAATCCCACTCCTAGGAATATACCCAAAAGACACAAAAATATTGATTCAAAAGAATACCTGCACCCCTATGTTTATTGCAACACTACTTACAATAGGTAAGACCTGGAAACAACCTAAATGCCCCAAAACAGATGATTGGATCAAGAAGATGTGGTACATATACACAGTGGAATATTATTCCAGCAGTCAAGAAAGATAAACTAGAGTCATTCGTAGAAACATGGATGAAGCTAGAAGGGATTATGCCCAGCAAAATAAGGCAGAAAGCAAAAGAAAAATAACGTATGGTTTCACTCCTAGGAGGAATATAAGGGAACCAAATAAGGGACCACAAAAAGAATAATAACAATAATAATAATTTTTTAAAAACACAACAAAAAGATAAAGACAAATCAGAAACACTTTGTGTGTTGGGGGCATGGGATGAAGGCAGAAAGAGCACAAGGGACTGAAGGTGATGGTGCACTGGTGAAATGGTGATGGGAAACCTATGGGGACCACAATTGATGTCAAATATATATAAATAAAGGAAAGGGGGGGGGGAAATAAAACTGTTGACCTTGGGTAAGTCTTTAGATCTGTTGAAGTATATGGCTGTTGACTGCCTTTGTAGGTCATAAATCCTTATAGTAAGATCTACAGGATCTGAATTAGAAATAAACTTTTACTCAGTTTAACACCAGAATTGGAAATTGGGGGCAGAATTTTGACAGTGAAACTGCTCACTGGAACAGTACCCAGCTGGACCTCATGGCCTATGTATGTCACAGTTCCCCAAAACCCAGCGTTTTGCCAATACTGTAGTTTCATTTTCTTTTCCGCCAGTATGCTTGTCCATTGTTATTCTTTTGCTTTACATGGATGTAATATCAAACATGAGAAAATTCATAGGGTTTCATTAATTCTTGATAAATTTATCTCAGGGATTAAAAGTAATGCTGTGAGAAGTTAGTAATGATTTTTGTGTGACTCAAGAAATGGGCCCTTGTATTTGCAGTAGTGTTTCATTTCTACTTTCATAGGAAGTTATTAGATCTGACTAACCACAGTACCCAAAGTAGATTAATGGTTATATACCATAATGAATGTGGTTTTCATAATATTTCATAATTAAAAAGAATGATTCTGATGGTGTTATTTGTTGGGCCACAATTCCAACCATTCTCTTTGCTTTCTCAGGAGTAATACAAAGTAGAGGTTTTTCATTGCTTCTCTTTTAGGCCTGTGCCTGAGGTGAGTGTAGGTGAACGACTGTGGAAGGATCAGGTAGTATGTGTCTGTACCACTTTCAAATATTCAGTACACATCACTAATGCAGAAAAAAAGCAAAGAGAAGAGAATTAAACTGGTAGCTATTAGAAAGCAGATATTGGATCACAAAATAAAAGATGTTTATGGCTGTGATAGAATGCTGAACCAAAATCATTATGGTTTATAAAACAATCAAGTGT
The DNA here is from genome assembly GCA_019455555.1 of Galemys pyrenaicus. Classification (NCBI taxonomy): domain Eukaryota; kingdom Metazoa; phylum Chordata; class Mammalia; order Eulipotyphla; family Talpidae; genus Galemys; species Galemys pyrenaicus. The sequence goes on from JAGFMF010011681.1 coordinate 7,411,073, forward strand.
TAAAAGGCAGTAGGTAGAACATTTGAACCCTTGAGTAGAATTATCTAAGAACTTATGACTGCTCCCTAATTATATCATGATTTTCCATTGCTAGAAGACAAAACAACAATATGTAGTTAATTCTTCTAGGACAGTCTATTAACCACCATTCCACCCCCATATTTACCCTAACTGTATGTGGCAATTGAGAAAATGGATATGTAAAACTCTTTCTTTACATTGAACTCTCCCTACTATTACTGAAGTGTATTCCTGTCCAAGAGACTGTTTTAATCCCTAGGCTCCTGTAACAAATTACCCTAAACTTAGGAGCCAAAACAATAGAAACTTACTTTCTCACAGTTTATAGAGAATAGAAGTTTGAAATTAAGGTGTCAGCTGGGCCATGCTTTTTCTGTGGGCTCTTAGGGAAGGATCTTTTCTCACCTCTTCCTAGTTTATGGAGGCGCCTAACAATCCTTGGGATTCCTTGGTTTGTGGCTAAATCACTTCAGTCTTCACTTCTCTTGTCACATAACCTTCTTCCCTCTATGTCTCCTATGTCCCTGTATTAAAATCCCCCAGTCCTTTCTCCTGTAAATACACCAGTCATTGGATTTAACACCTACTCAAATCTAATATGAACTCAACTTACATATGCAAAGACCCCATTTTAAAATAAAATCACCTTCATAAATTTCAGAAATTAAAACTTAAGTACACTTTTTTCAAGGACAGTTTAATCCAGTACAGGGACCATGGTCAGAAGTAAGCAGAAAGGTTAGTTTTCGGTATAGATTCACAGTTATGGTTCTATTTCTTCTTGGTTTTGCATGAAATTGTTAATTGAAGAATTTAAACATTAGTTTCAGTTCAGTGACATAATGGGGATTTGTGTTAAATGAGAGATTATTCTACTTTGTACAGAATGTTTTTCTAGGTTAAAGGTTTTTTGTTTCTGTCTACAGAATTTAAATTGCACTTTTTACCATATTGGACTTTTTTTTACCATAATTGCACTTTTTAGCATATGAGTTCTTGATTTTTCCTTTCATTTTTCATTGCTCACAAACTTGAAACATATTTTGAGAACTACCTGTCAAGAGAGCCAAAGATAGGGTGGGCAAAAAAGTAGTTTATCAACATTCTGTTTAGCATAGTCTAAAATAATGAGGCATGGGTGTTATAAATGTTTTAATAAGCCTTCTGGTTTCTTACAGGGATTAGTCTTGAAGAAAACTAATAAAATATTAATTATGAAGTGTGTATAATTTTCAGTGTTTTTTTTAACTAATTTTACTCTCACAGTAACCCTGTAAGCTAAGTTATAATGTTATCTGTATTACCTTCACAGATGGAAAAACTGAAGTACATAGTGATAATCCTCTCCAGTATATCAAGTAGCCATATGTATAGATAACATGAAGGTAAAAAATAGCAAATGTCGCCTACGCCCAAGCCATTTATAGCTAGCATGGGAGGTGAAGACAGGTAACAAGCAATTATGTCTCATGCACCATTAATAGTAGAGGTATCTATATGGGGTGCTTGGGTAGTAAATGAATGGATTTGACAAAAAAGAAATGGGAAGTCATGAAGAAAAAACAGAAAACCAACAGACACCATTCCTTTCTTCCTTGTTTTTCTCTCCTTCCTCCCCCTCTCCCAACTGGTACAGATTTTCTAAATTTTAAAAAGTTTGGTGACAGATTAAAAAAATGATCACTGCAGAATAATGTGCATTAAAGAATCAAGTGCAAATATTTCACATCACAGAATAAAAACACAGGGAAGAACAAATAGTTATCTCTTCTAGGTCTAGGGTAACGTGAAATGAGGTCGCAAACTGTTCCCCTTCAGTTGAGGTCCTGGGAGAAACCTGTTTCTAAACTACACGTGGAGATCAAGTTTAGCATGTCTAGATGCAGTTTGGTTCTTGAGGGAGAGTTGCCTGGGACTGGGAGAATTAGACCCAGTGGCCATGGAAGCCTCTGTTTCAATGTCCCCAAGTCTTATGGTCTTTATTCCATATCTCTAGGCCATGCAGAGAAAGGCAAGTATTCTCCTGTACTGATAGTCCTCTGACTCTTGTCTCATGATGAGAAAAGTGAAGCTCCATTTCTTTTTCTCTCTTGGAGATCTCAGGATAATTCGGGGTCTGACCAGCTTGTCTGTTGGTCATTGAAGACCACCCAAGAGTCATTTTGACTTTTCAGTATTACAACTTAGATGTTCTCTAGTACTTTCTGCTATAGTAATGTCTCAAAAGTATGATATAAATATTCTAGCTGTCTACTTAACAGCTGTATTATGTTAGGCAAATTAACTTAGGTTCTGTGTGTCTCATTTTGTTCAACTAGAAAACTCAAACTGAATGTGAAAATTAAGTACTTAGTGCAGTTCATGTTCCCTTCTAAGGTTTAGTGATGTTATAAAATGCATTATTTCATATTTATTTTATACTTTGTTTTCATCAGTTCATTAAAATCTTTGCTATGTCTTTGTTAACCGTGCATTATTAAAATGAACTATTCTAAATAGTAAAAGTGAAATCACAGTTACTTGTTTATAGTATATATGTAAATGTAGAGTGCAGTAAAGTTAATTATATTGAACTGGTCTTAAAATTAGCTGCTGTGATAATTAAAATTGCAGTGCAACCGACACATTCAGATGACAGAATGGACCCTACATTAACCTACTTGTGTTTTAGGAAGTGGTAACTTCCCCAGAGATAGTGTAGAATTAATTACCAATTATTATAATCACATATTTAACTAGAGTAACTTTTAATGTATGTAAATGTTGACCTTAGTTGATAAAATGGCCTTAGTTGATAAAACGCATTGTAATTTATAATTTTCACTATTTTAAAATTTATTTGCTGCATTTTTACAGGGATATTGTTTGTGTTAAAAAAATCCTTTCATCGGATAAAGGAGCTTATTTGTATTATGCTGTAGCATGAAAGACTATTAATAAAACTGTAAATTGGTAGTTTTTCTAACTGGCAGTTAAACAGTATCTGTTCTGCGACTGAAATTATGGAGAAGACAATTGGACAGTTGCTCAAAGGTACTTAACCATGGCTAGTCCTATCCGTTTTGTGTATTAGTAACCTAAATTTGCAGTAGCAAGAGCTTAGTGAGGTAAATCATGGTATGTCTATTCAACAGGAAGAATAGTGAGCCAGTAAAATATGTTCTGTATGTTAAAGATAAACAGTAACGTGGACAAATTCTACAGTGTTATGTGGAGGGAGGGAGATGGTTGCATGGCTATTATTATATAGGTTACATAGTATTATTCAAACAAAGAAAAATATTTCGATAGGAAATGTACCAAATAACAATAAAGATTATTTCTGGGCAGCTTTATTCCACTTGTTGTCTGTTTTCTAAAGTTGACTCTATGGACTTGTATTTTGGGGTTTTTTTCTTTCAAAAGTGGGAAGCCATATTAAAATAATAAATTCTTTACTAAGGACAGTTAAATTTAAGATTTTCCACAGGAAGTTTATTTTAGTGATATCAATATAGCAACATTTTAGGAGAACCTGGTTCAGCGATCCTGCTATTTATTGAACTTTATAGTTTGGCTGTACACATAAACCTGAATTTTCCAGAAGGCAAACATCTCACATCAAAGCTGCGGTTATGAATGCATGAGATAGGAAGCTACTCAATGGGTGTAATATAAAGAATCCTGGGAGTCCCCTCATACCAAATCCTTCTTACCTCCTCACCACCCATGCTACAGGTCTTGATTTTTAACCATCAAAGGTATAGTCTTTAGAGTAAGTATTTCTTTACTGTAGTCTTTTATGAAAGATTAATGAGGGGCGATAATGGCAAATACTTACTTTTTTGGGGTGAATTAATTTGTCAGTTTAATCTATTCAATTTCATATGTCTCTAACAAAACTGAAGTAAGCAAAATCCTTACTTGATGTCACCTTCTTGGCTCTACTTCCTTAGCAATGATGGTATATTTCGTAGTATTTAATACTTAATAATACCCTATCTTGCACTTCCTATTTCAGAGATTTTTTTTGTATCCCCACTTAAATTCAAGTACATTGCAAGTAATATGTGGAGTTGTGTAAGGCTCAAATGTTTTATATCTGCCTCTGTTCCCCACAGACTTAATTTAGCAGTTCTCAAACTCTAGTAACTCACTTTTCAAATTCCTTGTTAAATATGTTAATTACCAACCCAAATCCCAAAGAATCTAACTTATACTGAGTATCAGAACCATACTTTGAGCAACATTGCTGTGATGTTACTTCCCCCAGCATCTGTATGTGGTGCACTAGAAAATGTATATGAGTGTGTGTATATAACTTTTTAAAAAAATGTTACATATACAAGCTATAGCAGTATTGTCAATAAAGAGAGTAACTGAAAAAGGGTTGTTTGTTGAAAAGCGTATCTTAATCTAGGCATTCTGTCAACAACAGACTTTTCTGGAGGTGTTAAAAATCACTGTTATGATGGATCTTTTATGTTAACATATAGACTCCTTGAATCTTCAAACAACAGTAGTGGGAGAAAATGTGATGTGATGATTACAGTATAATGACTCTAAGTGCCAGATTTAGCAGTATTTAAGTCATGCTGTTACTCTGCAAATGATACTTTAATATGGTTAAAATTCCCTTGGCAGTAAGGATGTTAGATTAAAGGCCTTAGCACCTGTTCATTCTTTCTGATTTTTTCTTTCACAAATGCTACTTTCAAATGTAGTCGTCATAACTCCTGAGCTTTACTGTTTCTAGCTATAAAGATAGTTTGTATGTAGATAAGGTTACCACTCTTTCACTCTCAAATTGCACCCTTCCTGTTGTACTTACACAAGAAGTGTGTACAAGAAAATGTGACTCACTTTCTCTTAAGATTCAACATGAATGCCTCTCAGGATGTGAAATAACACAGGGAAGTGCTTCATCAACCTATGGAAAGCAGTGGTATTGCTTTAGAGTTTGTGTTTTGACTTTGCAGATTATTCCCACTCTTCTGCTGTGCAGAGTCTTGAGTAAAAAAAAGATTATGAGTTTTGTGGTCGCAGATATATAACTTCATGGTCTTTCTCCCTGGTATAGTCTCTAAAAGATATCAGAGGATAAAAAAATGTTTGTTGAATGACTGAATGATCCATTGGTTTCACTGACATTTGTACCTCTTGAGGCACCTGCTCATTTGATTTGATTTGGATGATACCACATGCAGTAGGGAAACTCCTTGCTCAAGGGTACAGAATCCTAAGAACTTCTGCCTGACACCTCAGTTAAGAGGATCTAAAATCTGCAGTGTGACTTGCATGGTTGCCCACAAAATATTTACCTCACAGTAGTAGGCTACAAAGTCTCAGCATCTAAAGGTAAGAACAGTGAACAGAGCACTTCTTAGGCACTTAAATGGAGGCAGATGCTTAGGGAGTGCATGGTGAAATACAGTTGAACAGTTGAAGTGGCCCTCATCTGCCATAGAATTTAGTGTTTTCTAATCTGAATTATCATTACTTATATTCATTTCAGTTCCCTGCCAAATATAAGCTCTTTAAGAACAGAATATTTCAGGGGCCTCCCTGGCAGAGCAAAGGGTTGGCACTGTGGGGTTTCAACATTCACTGCAGCGAGATTTTGATCCCTGGCCAGGAAGGGGACCCAAATGGCTCAGCATACTTCTCCTGCCTCGCCAGCTCCTCCCCGCAGCAGTGTATTTCAGTAGATCTGCCTGATCTGCTCCCCACTGTCTCTGGTGAATCCTCTCATGCCCCCCACGCATCTAGCCTGTACCCCAGATCTTGTATGCATAAATAAATAAAATCTTTTTTAAAAAAACAGGATATTTCCATGTATTTTTCATTCATTAATTTGATATATACTTATTAGTAGTAAGATACAACTCTAAGAAGAATCCCAGTTACATTCTAAATAAAATTTTTCTTTTGATTATGAAAGAAAATCAGTCTTACAGAGAATTTTGACATTTTTAAAAAGTACAAAACAATGATGAAAGCCATCTGTAATTTCACCATTCAGAGATAATCAGTGTCAACATGTGTATATCACCTAGGAATTTATTCTCTCTGTGTGATAATACAAATATTAAAGTAAGTTTATTTTGTATTTTGCTTTTTTCACTAAGAACTTCCTATATCATTAAAAATTTCAAATATTTAATTCATGATTTATAGTATGAATGTATTAGAATTTATGTAACCATTTTTCTGTTTCTAAACCTTTAAATTGTTTCCATTTAAAGTTTGTAAGTGCCTTCTATTGTGAAATCTATAGCATCTGAAATAGTATATTACAAGTAATAGGAACCCAATAAATGTTTAGTAAAGGTATAAATGGATCATATTTATCAAAGGGGCCTCTATAACTACTTAATCAGTTTTCTCTTTTAGAAAAATGAAGGCATCAAACCAGAAAGTTATAAAAGAGATGCTTTCTCTCAAGTTTTATGATTCTATGATTTCAAAAAATTAATTGATAATTCCATAGTCAGATTTACATCATGTTCCTAAGATGTATATATTATTTAAAGTTGTAACTTCTAAAACATGTTTTTATATAATATTCTTGACCATATATACTAGAAACAATAAGGAGCAAGAATATTTACTAAGTGTTGAATCATGATATACCTGTTGATATGTATACTTGAAGTTTAGTGTTTTTTTTTTCTTTTGTGTAGAAGAACAGGGGTGTAGGCCAGAGGTACAGGGGGCAGAGGAGTGAGAGGATTTACCAGAGACAGAGTGGGGAGGAGAGCAGGCAGATCTACTGAAATACACTGCTGAGGGGAGCATTGGTGAGACAGGAGAGGTCTTCTGTGCCATTCGTGGGTCAGCTCCCTTGCCACCGGTGGAACGCAAGCCATAGCGGTTGATAGCTCTGAAACTTAACCTCTAGGCCATCAGGGAATCCCTGTAGTTTTGTTTAAATCATGCTTCTATGCAATCTCCTGACACTACCATTCTCTCTAGAAATGGAGTGGTCCTGCCATGTTTATCTTTCTTCCTTTGCAGTTAGGCCCATAAAACCCCAGACTAGGTGTTACCTATCCAGGAACAGTGTAAACTTGAAGAACAAAGTAACTCTTTTCAGACTTGAAAAAGAAAGTCATGCTGATCATATTGGAGAGTTTCATTATTCCTTTTGCTTTCAAATGAGTAAGTGGGAAAGTTCTAGGAAAATTTAAGTTTAGTTTTAGGAAGAACTTTTCTAAAACTTAGAATTCTTCCAAAGAGGCATGCCTACCCTACGATGTTTGAACTCACAGTATGTAAACATCTCCTATGGGGTTGTTATGTAGATACATCTCTTTTTAGCTTGGAGGTAAGTGAAGAAATCTATATCCCAACTGATTTAGACAAAAATACCACACAAAGTATTTCAGTACATGTTTGTGATCGGCACAGATTCTTATGTAGTTAGATAATGACTAATATCTGTTGTAATCTGGCATTACCTAGCTTTGTAGATGGTTTTATGCAAAAGATGAAACTATGTCTGTTCTTGTTTCATGATTCAAGAACCTTCTTGAATTTTAAAGTCAGGAGTACATTGGTGCTAGATGTACATATAAGCTGCTTCTGTCTGAAGATTCATGTCAGAAGTGGAATAAAAAAACAATCCCCGCATCCTCCATGATGCTCAGGCAGGCTCATTTTGTCTGTTTTAGTTAGTAGCTGACATCTTATTGGGAACATTTTGAGAGCTGATTGTGAGTTATGTATTTTTTTCTTTTCTTTTATTTATTTATTTTTATTCTATTTTGTTCCTTTAATTTATATATGGTTGACATCAGTTGTAATCCCCATGTATTCCCCATCACCATATCACCAATGCACCATCACCTCAGTCCCCCGTGAGTTATATATTTTAAAGTTCTCCTTTCAAACTTTATTTCCCTGACTAATTTGAAAATATAAGTTTGATAATTTTCTTAAATTCAGGATTTATTTATTTTTCAGGCTACTCAGAAAACATCAAATGAAATAAGACAAACATTGAAGGAGCTCCCCCCCATATTCAACTAGATGTCTAAGAAATAAAGAGTAATTTATAGTACAATGTAAATGACAAGATAGAAAAGGCTTACAGTTATCATCCTGAGTTACAATTAATTTTCTAACTGAATTCACTTATCTATAATCAGGCACTAAAAAGTAGTCACTGAGCTATCTACTTTAAAAAGGAGATTGGGTGGCCTTCCTTCTGGAGAGCAAATAATGACTGACTTGAATACCTTTGATTCTTCTCTGTTTGCCGTAATTGATATTAAATTTGATGGCTTTTTCTTCTACCTTATAGCAGCAAAATACAGAAAATTTAATTCTCTTGTTTGGATTAATGAACATTCTTTTTACAGCTTGTGTAACAGGTACTGTCACCAGTGAAAGTTCCTCTGCTGTAGGCAGAAGATTTCATTTCAGAAGGAAAAAGTAAATCAAGTTAATAAATTGTGTAAGAGGTTCATGGTTAAGCATATAAAATGGTGACAGTTTTCTCCTAGCTGGAACTAAGGCACTTTGATAGCTATGAGATGTTAAAATAATGGATTTTAGAGAAATGTGATGACTGAATTTTATATAAAAAGGCAGTTTGATTTATGATTGGTGGAATTTATTTTACCTATATGAACCAAACCAAGTAATTTTAAAGTTCACATCAACTTTCTTTTACAATTTTTTTTCATTTATATCTTTTACACCATTGTGTAAAATTCCCACCACCAGTTCATCTGTGAACTATCACCATGGCCTCTTGTGCTCTTCTCTCCCCTGTTTTGATCTGTTTTCCTCCCCCTTCCTTGTAGAATGTCTCTTATATATGAGATTGAGGATATGTCAGTAAAAAGTTCCAGAAAGGGAAAGCAAAGGACAAAAACTGAAAAACAACAGAATATTTAAGAACTGTTGCACCAAAGACAAAAGACTGAACATTAATGTAACAGAAATACCATAAAAAGAAGACAGAAAATAACAAAAAAAAGAAATATTCAAAGAAGGGTACAGGCAAAATTTCCCCCAAGTTAATGGCATAACCCAAACTACACATACAGGAAGCTGAGACAACTGTTTGCCCAGGCAAGATAAATGCCAAAAACCCTGCAGCTGAGCATACCATATTCAACTGCTTACCATGATTGCCATGTTACAACTTCTTCATGCTGATGACTTCCAAATAAGTGTTCATGTATTGTGTGTATGTGTGTATCCCCCTATTCTCTCCCTAGGGCTCCAGACCTACTTGTACAACTACCCATTTAACATTTTCATTTGGATTTCTCACAAAGTTCTCAAATTTTACATGTCAAAAGGGAGCAGTTGATTTTACTCTCCAAACTTATTTGTACTTCTATCTTTTCCCAACTCATAATGGTACACCATTCACAAAGTAGATCAAGTCATAACCTACATATTGAATGAACTTCTTATTCATTCCCACGTTATTCACCCTTGCATCCTATTCAGTGTACCAACAAATGAATCACTGGTTTGTCTCTTCTTCCCAGTTTCCTGTTTTCCTTGGTTTATTCTTGCCCTCCTCCCAATCCTGTTGTAGTCTCCCGAGTAGCATAAATGAACACTTTATAAAATGTGTGTGATTTTATTTCTCTATTGTTCCTTCCTGTCCTACATGACTTGGTCACCCAGCCCTCTGCCTCCTACTCTTGTTTAATTTGAAGATGTCTTTAGTTCTTCCAGACAAACTCTTTTATCAACTCTTATTTAAGGTAAATAGGTTCTAATTAATTAATGCTTTAAGACTGTGAGCTGAAAGTTTCCATAAATTGCAAATTTTTGTTTGTGAATTTGGAGCATACTGTTAGTGTTGCAAATGAGTACTCTTCATACTTAATACTGAAGACGCAGAATAAAAGTAAAGGTCAAAAATTATAACAAAGTCCCAACATTTAAAAAGCAAATTTCATAGTATGTTTAGATTTTAAATAAGATTTTTACATCAAGTAAGATATTTTATTATTTAGAAGGCTTTTATTATGTCACTACATGTCAGTGTTAACAGTTCTACCTTTCTGTTGATAAATTGCTACTATAAATCTCTCTACAACTCTAATAAGTTCTCTTTTTCTCATTATTTTTCCAAGTTTAATAAATGACATAATGTTACAGGGCAGGGAGAAGGGTACTCTAGAACTTTAATACTTGCTTTTTTAAAATGTGTTTTGCCATCTGCCACATTAAGACAAACACAAGGTTTTTAATGTAATGGAATTTTAATTCAACTGGGGAATAATACAGAAAGGACAAAGAATATAGTTAGTACGTTAAGTATTTAAAGTTACCCATCTCCTTGAGGGTAAACATTTACTTAAATAGAATTGACTTAAAGTAAGGCCTAAAAGCCTGCTACAAGTTTAAAAGATTTTTTTAGTGGAGACGCATAGAAAAGGTTTAGAAAGAGTTAGACAAATTTGGGAGGAAAGAGTAAAATTAAAATTAAGATGAAAGCTGCTATTATTAAGCTCTCCACGGGTCTTTCACCCACATCTATTTTAACCAGTTCAAGACCAAAAAGCAAGTGCAGTTTTTTCACATGTCGCTTTGGTTCACGTGCCTCCTCCAGGTCTTTTTGCTGCTCTTTCTGGGGACCACCCTGTTACAATAATACTTTTATTCTGTCACAATTTACCAGTAGTTTTCTCCATTTTGAGTACTTTAAATATTCATTGATTTAAATACTTTAAAAGCCCTCTTTTCCCCACCTTTCCCCTATTTATATGTGGATTCATGTCCTGATATCAGTAACAGACTTCTTTTCTACTTCTCTTTTGTTGCAATTCATAATGAAATTAATAGGCCTTGTTATGTATGATCTTTTGATAATAGACATTGATACCATGATTTAAAAGATTATTATGGTACAACAAAAAAATATTAAATACTACATTTTCAGCTTTTGATACCTTTAACAGGTACTCTTCATAAATGTGATGTTAATGTAAGCAAAAGTAACCATAACTTTTAGACAGAAGAGTTGTACCCATATATTTATTCATTATACAAATCTTTACTGAATGCTATTTCCTATATGCCAGGCACTGTTCCATCTCTGGAATACTGCAGTATACCATTTAGTCGTGTTCTCATAAACATGTTATTTCCCCTAACTGCATTGCTACATTATCAATTTGCTCGCCCGTCAGAAACTAAATTAGCTTTGTGAGAGAGGAAAATGTCATGAACTTATATTTAAAAAGAGAAAACACTATGAAAGGCACTGAATAAATCCTACCATAATGTGTGAAGCTAGAGTCCTGTTTTATATGTGGATTTAGAGGGAGTCATAGAGTTCTTAGTGTTTTGTTTTTAGTTTTTCTTCTTTTCCCAAGTGTTTTAAAACAGATTGCTCTGATCTAATGTCAACAGTAAACGTATATGATTTTGAACATGTTTGACATTGAGAATTGGTTGTTTTAAGTTTTTTAAAAGATAAATTGCATCCTTAAATGAGCTGATGACATTTTATTTGCTGTAATTAACCAAAATATATGATAGCTGAATATTGAAAATGCTGTGAACTATTAAGGAATCATGAAAACACTTGTCTTTGTCTCTTTTTTTTTTTTCAATTTCTAAAGATTGAGCCAAATTATGTGTATGTTTACTCAGCCCCAGGGAAATATAGACTTCACAGAATGAGACTAAATGAAAAAATCTGGCCCACCAATGGTCTCCTTTTATAAGTTTATATCCTATAAGAATTGTTAATTACAGAAGTATATCATGCCTTGCTTTTTCCAACATGTAAAATATAGAAATTCATATAGACAAGGTATGATAAAATTTTAAAGCTACTTTGTAAGGATAAAAGAGGTTTTTCCTCTGCCTCTGCCCCCATTTGTGTTTAAGATAAACCATCATTGTTACATTTAACTATTACATAGTGATAATCATTTTCTTTGAGCATACAAATATAAAGATTTCCAATAGTCTGCAGCTAATATGCACTGTCTGAAGCTAATAGTTTGGACAGAATACTGCTGCTCTGTGAGTAAATGGTAATGCTTTTGAGAGCAGCTAATATACTTAACTATAGTGTATAAGCCGTGGGTGTTCTGTTTATTTTTATTACAAACTTTATCACTGTGCAATTTTCTTGCAACATGTTAACAATAACCTACCTTAAGCTCTTGCTTAAATATTTATTGAATGTGGTAGCCAAGAAGCTATGTTTGACAGGCACACTAAAAATATCTCAACATAGCATTCAACTGCTTACTGAGTAACATAACCTGGATTATGGTTTATCTTAGCTTTATCATAACAAACAATATTTTAATATCAAACTAGAATTCTGAAGAGAATAAAGTTTGTATCCCCCCAAATAACAGAATTATCTGTCTACTCTGCTAGACCAGCCCAAATATAAAAAGAAAAAAATTTAGTACAAAAAGGTACTATAAAATGCTGACCCCATGTGTGTCTAAAGGGCTCGCCACAGAGTAGTAAGTTTCATCCTCTCCCTCTTCTTTATAGCTCTAGCATTTCATCTTAATATGAGTATATATGATACATTTTATAATTTCCCTTCCCAAATACGTAAGCATACAAACTTGTATAAATTAAATAATTACATAAAAATTGAAAGGCATAAGGTTGTACTACTGAATTCAGGAAGGACTGGTTCATTGGGGTGTATGTTTTTAAAAGTAGTTGTCAACTGAGGTGTGTTAAAGAAAAATCTGAAGAAAAGAGAATTCTGTCATAATAAGGCTTTATTAGCCCCACCCACCATCCCTCTTGTCTCTTATAGAAGCACCGAGTTTTTTCATTTGTTTAAAAATAAAGCATTTGCCCTCAGAGCAATGTTAGTTTAGTAAAAGATCTCTTATCACTACAAATTACTGTACACTTGCTTATCAAGATTCATGGAAAGTCCATGAATTCAGTATCTTGAAAGCAGTCTTGGTTTCATGTCTATTTTCATTTATTTACCTAAAACTCTCCTTCTGGTTCTCTTTGTGATACCTGGAAGTGATAGGTTATTATTTCTCATTAACAAAACCAGCTTGCTTTTTAAATAAAATCTGCCATTTGTGCCCTCATCTATTTTTTTCATAGATTGTTTAGTTATTACTAATACTTAAAGTTTTAAATTGGTATTAAAGAGTCATGGTGATGTGGAGGATGGAAATGACATTAGAATCAACTATATGTCTAGCCCTGTGTGGGACAATGTTTGTAATAACTACTAGATGCGATGCTCACAATAAACTGCAAGGCAATGTCGTCAATCCTATATTACAGAGTTAAAAGCTTGGAGAGGAAAGTTAAGTGACTTGGCCTGAGGCCTGAGTGACACATGCAGTAAGTGGCTGTTTTGATTGCCTCTTCACCCCTTTGATGACGGAAGGATCCTGCCATAGGGCTGTGGACATGGCTGAACACACTAGACCTAGCAGTCATCAGGAGAGCATACAGCTATTTATCAGCCACATGTTCTCACCATTCCAGAGAGGAAGACTCTACACACCGTAGATTGCACACAGGTGTTGCACTTACGAAGCGAGTGAATATCTAGAGACTTAGAGAGCTATGCTTTGGCTTTGTAGTATGACTAGGGTGGGATATTCCCTGATTCCCACAGAAGGATGTGATTGGCTTATTTGAATCATTTTTGCAAGCTAAAGAGGAACTGAAACCTGCTACTTAGGAATAAGCAGAAATTACACCTGAGCACTTTGCTAGGAAATGATTAATACTCTTATCTATAGGAACAGTGTTGGGAAGGCAAAATCAAGGCCTTCCTAATTTTACCAGATGTCAAGGTATCACATAATAGTTAAGGCAGAAGCTGTGGCTGGACACTGTGATCCTATAACCACTACCACATATGGTGCTGCATTTCCTCCTGGGTAGCTTTGCCCACTGAGGCTATTGCTGCAGGCTGTGGCAAAAGGAAAGATGTCACAGCCCAAATCCTGGAAGGCTACAATTCCAAGCTACCAGAGCTGAAGATGGACTTTCAGCTATGCGAGGTCTATAATGGGAAGTGTCACAGCTTGATATTTCTGTTATAGATGTCTTTTAACATCTGTGACTTGTAGAGTTTTTCTTTTTATTATTTCAACTTCAGTGAAAAAACTCAGCCACTTGAAAATGTGCACATCAATGCTCTGGGTCCCATGGACCTCAACCCCCCCCACCCCCAAATTTCATCACTGTTCTACTGGAGGTCCAAGTCAAGCATTAGAGTTATAGTTCAATCAAACAAAATTGATAATTTGATAGCTAATACTATTGAAGATAGAGAATTTCTCTTCTGAATTGGGCATGATTTTTAAGGAACACAATCAGGAGTGGAGAAACTTGGGCTATCAGAAATAAGCCTCCTATATGCTTATCATCTGCTTGGGCTCCCACAAAGATAGGCCAGATAGAAGGAATGAATGTAGCATGTAAAGATAAGTCTTACCTGAGAAATCTGATAGCTGTTTGTGTCATTCCTACAGAGAAGCTTTGTTGGCCTTGCTCCAGACTGTGCAGAGTCCTAGACTGCACACCAGCCTACCTTTTTCACGAAATCATCCTACTGGATGATGATAGTGACTTTGGTAATTTGAAAGAACTAGGTGAATGTGCCCAAAAATAACTTCCTGGAAAAGTTAAAATATTAAAGTTTACAAAGTGGGAGAGAAGAAGAATAACCAGAGCAGTCCCTGCACAAGAAAAGTCCTGGTGGTCCTGGACAGCCACTGGAAGTAAATGTGATGTGCTGCACCCTTTGTTGGCTGCCATCCCTGCAGACTGTGCCATCCCTGCTGTGGCCTGATGATTGATATCACCCGTACAGACAGGCACATTCTCAGAGGACCATAGGAGCTACTTCACCATCCTACAATACCTGGAGGATTGTTTGCCATGAAAAGAAACTATTCTGAAGGACCATACTTCAACGTGGTAAAAGCCATATATGACAAACCCACTGCTAATATAATGCTCAATGATGAAAAACTGAGAGCATTCCCTTAAGATCAGGAACAAGATAAGGATGCCCACTCTTTCCACTGCTATTCAATATAGTACTGGAAGTCTCAGCTAGAGCAATAAGACAGGAAAAGGACATACAAGGAATCCAAATAGGGAAAGAGGAAGTAAAACTATCATTATTTGCAGATGATATGATAATAATCTTGGAAAATCCTAAAAGCGCTACAGAAAAACTAAATTAAAACAATCAACCAGTTTAGTAAAGTAGCAGGATACAAAATCAATGCACAAAAATCAGTAGCCTTCCTATACACAAACAACCAATATGAAGAAGAAGAATAAGAAATCAAGAAAAATATACCCTTTACAAATGAAACCAAGAAAATCAAATACATAGGAATCAACCTAACAAAAGAAACAAAAGACCTATATAGAGAAAATTTTAAAACACTGTTAAAAGAAATAGAAGCGGACACGAAGAAATGGAAAGATATCCCCTGTTCATGGATAGGAAGAATCAACATTGTCAAAATGGCCATCCTACCAAAAGCAATCTACAGATTCAACGCAATACCA
>JAGFMF010011681.1:7428036-7441015 GCA_019455555.1 Galemys pyrenaicus
AGAGAAAAATATCGGATGGCTTCACTCTTAGGAGGAATATGAAAGAACAACAACAACAATAAAGAATAAGCTCAAGGAATTGGGCAATTATAACCAAAAACAAACAAACAACAACAACAAAAATAAACTCAACAAGACCAAAAGGTCAAAGATAAACTAAAGAGACTGGGGGGAAGGGGAGGAGGGGAGGGCAGAGACGGGGATGAAGGTAGAAGCAGCACAAGGGGCTGAGGTGATGGTGCATATGTGAAATGGTGGTGGGTACTCCCTGGGGAATACAAACGATGTTGAATATAATTAAATAAATCTTTAAAAAGAAAAAGAAAAGAAAAAAAAAACCATTCCAGTGAGCTTCATAGTATGACAGTAGCATGGATATCTGGGAGAGGAGAAAATTTAGAAATACCATTTCAGATTTGGAAGTGTGGCAGTAAGCGCTTGTTCTTCATTAACTCTGGAGTTGGACACAATTGGGAAAATATGACTATCTGGTTCTCCTGAAGGCTAGGATAACATGACTCCTTGAGACTGGCACATGTTTGATTGAATGAATATAAGCAGCATTTTTCCTTAAAGACCTAATCTGAGGACAAGAGGCTGTGGAGGTATGAGTGTGTTGAATTGAGGGAGAAGTTGGGTTATCAATCATTTAAGTGGTATTTAGGTAATACTTAACAAGATATACAGGATTTGGCCCCAGTGCCAAAATCCATTAGCCCATTTTCATTAATAAGGGCCAAAATAACTCCAAAGTACTTCAGTAGGGCTCCAACAGTCTCCAGGCCAACAAATACCTGGCAGTCCAGGGTCACCCAAGTCAGAAGGGAGGTTTAGTAGTGCTTAAGGTGTGAGGCTGCCATGACGTACATACCCCAGATCTGGATTTATAGTGAAGAGAATGAACTGATTTAGAAAAACAATCCTTTCCCTAAATTCATCAGACCCACCATGACTTAGAAAATGCCATATGTCAGGAGGATCTTAGCAGTTGACCTTTGAGAAGAATTATCTGCTGTTACCAAGTATTACTTAGACAGTGCTTGAGAGTAGTTGATCCACAGTCACAAAGGTTTTGTTACTGTGGCAATGTGTGATGGCTCCTCTTACACAGTAGCATTCAACAGGTTAAAGTGGATCCTGTGACTAAAATAGTGATTCAGGGACTTTGCCTCCTCTGTAAGATGTGGTACATGAGAGAGAATATTACTGGTATAAGGAAAACCCTAATTTCTACTTAATTGGGTAGAAGCATCTTTAGAATGAAGAGCATTTTCCTGTCCACCTATGGAGATGCCCCGGAAGATTAACAGAAGTGAAGTAACAGATACTCAGATCTTGAAGCACTTCAGTGAAAATGAAGTCACAGAGAGTTGGAAGTATGCATCACCATGACATTTAGCTGCTGATAAGGAACTTCTAGCTTATGGTGGAAAACCAAAATACAAATTATAACTCTTTTATGTGTGCTTCTCTTTAATCCACCCCTTTTTTTAAAGATTTATTTATTAATACACACAAGAGCTGGGGTACAGGCCAGAGTCCAGGTTGGTGAGAGGATTCACCAGAGACAGAGTGGGAGCAGAACAAGCAGACTAACTGAAATACACTGCTGAGAGGAGCAGCAGGCGAGGCAGGAGAGGTCTGCTGCACCATGTGGGTCCCCTCCCTGGTCAGCGGCAGGGATCGAACTCGTACTGCAGTGGCTGTGGTTTGCTTCATAGCGCGTTGCTTAACCCATTGTGCCACCAGGGAGGCCCTCTCTTTAATCCCCTTTAATAATGAAATAATAGTACTCTGACTGAGAGCTTTTCTTTATTTTCTTTGTTAGAAGACTTCTTTGGAGGCAATTTTTTCTTTAGTTAGCACGTTCTAAATAGACAATTTTAAGCAAACTGAATCGACATTACTTTTAACTTCAGAAGAAGGCATTTATAAAATTATATTTAAGAGGCAACTAGCTATTATAAATTATTTTGATGAATATGGTACTGTCTACATTAAAAATGAAAGTTTTTCTTGGTGATTTACCTAGAGATAAAAAAAAATAACATGAGTTTTATATGATGTCGGCTAATCTTAAATTCTAATTGTGGACTTTCTAACTCCAGTCCTTATGTTCCGTAGTATTTCTCTCCCTTGCTAAAATCACATGTTAATATTTTATTAATAATTACTTTCTCTGGGCATTTCTTAGCCTTGTTTTCTTAAGAATTTGTACACTGTAGTATATTGTTTTCTCATTACAGAACTAGAGCACTCATTTAGAAAATAATTTGAGAACTTGTTTTTCTTTTCATGGAAATCTGAGTATAATTTCCAACTGCATCTTGATTTAGTTTTCTACCTCACAGAGAAAATTTTGTTCTTTCAAAAATTATACCCTTCCTTTGAAAACAAAATCTGTTTCCCCATTTTCATGTTGTTGTTAGTAGAATTTTCTTATTTTCCCTCCATAGCCATGAGCCTGGCCCATGTATTTTGGAATGTCCCCTTTGTCCTACTTGGACCTTCACATTAGACCTTCAGCCACTCCTGCATACAGTGATTGATAACCACCTCGTTTTTAATCTCAATTAGGAAATTCCTACAGGGTACTTTAGATACTGTGGGCTGGATGCTACAAGAGATTTTTTTTTTTTTAAGAGATTTTTAAAGCTAAGAGATGGTTTCTGCTATTAGGACACTTTCTGTGAAGAACAGGAAATAAGGATTGCCCAGCATAAAGATAAATGACTTCATACAGGATTCCTTACTCCGGCCCACAGGACACCCATGAGCAGGCCATACCTCCTCCCATCTCATGCTCATCGCCATCTCATCTTCAGTTTTCTGCTTCTTTTACACATGGCTCTGCCACATTGACCTTTATCTTGAGATCTTTCCTTTGCTGAGTACTTGGTCTGGAACACTTTTATGTCTGACTTTCTCTTCTTTCAGGTCTCTTCCCAAACGTTAGCCATAAGAAGAGTTTCCTTGATCATGTTGTCTAAAATAAACCCTTTTGACTGTTCTGTGTAGTAGTCCCAGATCAACATCTTACTTTTTCCAGGCTATTTAATTTCTGTTTAATTTAATTCATAGTTTGCTAATCTGTAGAATGGAAGTGTTTTAATATTTTAGGTTGTTGTGCCCATAATGTATACAAGCAAATTGTTAATTTTAAGGGTCTCTGGCATTTAATGTGTGTTCATTAAACACAATTTCTAATGATTATCCTCATCCTTAAGGGTAAAATAAGTAGTATAAACAATAAATGTTATAGGAGTTCAGTAAAAGGAAAAATCTTTGAGATATGAATCATCACTAAAATCTTTTATGTGAGGGTAGAACTGAACATGATTGTCTCTATATAATGTCCTGATTGTTTCCGTCACACAATCACACCATAATCTTCTGGATTTCCATGGTGCTTCTCCTATAATACAGACTTTGATCTGTATCATAAACTGCAGTTCTCACAAATGGGGCACATCTCTGCATCTTAGCAAGCATTATGTCCCACACATTTGGACCATTTGTGACCATTTACTTGTTCAGTGTAAGAAAGAAAACTCAGAGATGCCATAAAATCAACAGTTTAAAACTAAGCATGGGCAGTAGATGCAGTATGAGCATTGTGACTCCATAGATCAATTAGTTACTTGAAACAGTTCAGTTCGAGTAGTGGGGTGCAAGCTATTTATTGGGTCTTGTTGGAGAGTCCATTTAATTCAACAGTTGGAGAACATCATTTCAAGTCAGTTTCTGTGCTAGAATTGTGGGCGCACAAGCATGAATCAACATAGGTTCCCTTAAAGCATATAAAATTGATGCATTTTGGGCTTGAAAACTGATTGAAGGAGGGAGGGTGTTCCAGGCAGATTTCAGAAATGGAACAAGTAAGATGCACAGAGTCGGAACAATTCAGCAACTCAGGTTATCTAGAAAAACAGTTTTCACATTATAATGGAAGATGAGGGCCCTCTCTGGTGGCCAAGGGATTAAGTGCTGCACTGTGGGACTCCTGCAGACAGCCAGGGTGGGGACCAACATGGCACAGCAGACCTCTCCTGCCTCGTCCACTGCTCCCCTCAGCAGTGTATTTCAGTCGATCTGCTTGTTCTGCTCCCCACTCTGTCTAGTGAATCCTCTCAGCCCCCACCCCCCACACCTATGGTCTGTACCCCCAGCTCTTGTATGCATAAATAAATAAATAAAAATATTTTTAAAATTAAATTAAAATTTAAAAAATAAAAGAAGGTAAAGTAAGATTGAAATGTAAGGGTCCCAAATTATAGAGGATTTAGAATGTCAAGTAGAACATAGACTTTATTTTTTGAACATTTGGGAGTCTGTGGAAGGTTTCTGCCTAAAATTGGCAAAAGTAGATAAAACTAGATCATACATTTCTTTCCTTTTTTTATATATTTAAAAATCCTTAAATATAAGTTTGAAAAGGTTTGAATTAAAAGGGACAAATCATCTCAACATATTTGTCAGACACCTTTAGTTATTTGTAATTTTAGTTTTTTGTCAGATGGTACTAACTAAAATTTACAGCATTACAATTAGCAGTTAGGACTGGCAGCTATTCAGGTCTTAGTCATGCAATTTTTATTTGAATGATGTTTAAAATATTAATTTTTCCTTTCACTATATTTTATTATTTTGAACTTGAATAATTCTTCAAATACTTAAGAAATTAAATATTTCTGCATGTGGCCCATCCCACATGTAAATCTGGGAAAAGAGAAACTTAGCATAGTTCATAAATTGAAATATTTGGTTTCAGGTATACTCAGATTGAAACCATAAAAGAATCAGAATGACTAAGTTAATGATTGTCAGATTTACCTCTGTAGCTGCAAATTTTTTCACATTTTATTTTTTTTAACTAACATTTTTTATTTATATATACTTGACATTAATTGTAATCCCCATGTATTTCCCATAACCATATCACCAGTGCACCATCACCTCAGTCCCCTGTGTGTAGCTGCAAATTTTGTTAACAACCACATCTCAGTATCCTCATAATGTTTGTATCTTTTATGCAAATATGTGTGATGTGAATATTTCACACCACATAACAGTTAATTATTCTTATCTTCAGTCTAAGGAAGATAAAGATTATTAGCTTTGTTCCTAAATAATTGTGAGATTATTTTCTCACCAACAAGGAAATATGAGTAGAAGATTTGAATTAGGAACTTAATGCCTTCCAAATATGTTGATCAAAAGAAATACTTTATGTTTCTTGACATTGATTGAGTTTGAAGTGTTTTGCTTTTTCTGTGTGATTTGAATGAAAAAAGAAACTTGTTTTTATAGGGTACTTCTGTGGATAACATGAGCCTATTCCCTTGACTATATTGAAGAAGGTAGCCATTTGACTGAATTCCTTACTAATTGGTCACCACATGTTGGTATTTGGCAGATACCCAGAATCCAAGCTTTTATATCATAGTATTGTTCCAGGAGCTGCTACCAAACTCAAGGCACTCCTCACCTCCAGGTTTAATCCCTGGAATAGTGCTAGGGATTCTTATGGATCCATGTTTGAATTAAGGTAGATCTGGGAAATGGAGTTAGAATTCTGAGTGAAACCTAGTGTTACCTAGTGCCTATAAACATTGCAGACCCCAGAGATTGAAAGAGGGAATCTTGAGAGTGCATACAATGAAAGTTCTGTTCTCTAGCCTGTTCTCTAGCAGCTGTTTCTACCCCACCCCTCAAGAAGCTTGGGACCTCCCCCCAAATCATATGATACCAACTTTTGAAAATGGAAAAATACACTTTTGTTTTAATGTGTTTAGTAAATTAACACCTTCAGCCATAATGTATTTCTTGTCTCATCCCCCAATCCAAAAATAACTCAAATACCATAACGTACTCAACGATTAGCCCAGTTTGTGTTTAACCTGCACATTCTGAGCTTCCATGGTCATGAAACCTACCAGATCTCAACAGTTTACCAGAATAAGCCATCAGTGAAGTCAGAAAAGTTGTATTTACTAACTCTAAGTTCTTCTTATCTTTTCTTAGCAGGATCTAATAAAGTACAAAATAATGACCTGCATTTTTTCCATGTTAACATCTTCACCCCACCTAAAAAGACAAAGGTTTAAACTCTGAGCAGAAATATTTTAGCATCAAAAGAGAAAACTCTGTTTTTTTGATAAAAAGGAAGTAGTCTCAGCTCATACAGCCAGACAGATCTGTCAGAACTTTGAAATATAGAACTGTAAAGTGAGATGCTAAAATAAAGGATAAAGTAAGATCAGCCTAAATGTTTTAGTCCAGTTAAACTAATTTTTATACGGCTTATCAATTTCACTTCTAGGAGAATAATTTTAAAATTTTAAATAACTATAGTTACTATTTATTGTATTTTTAAAAGGCAGGAGGTGTCCTGAAGGCATTCCCTACCATTTTGCCCCTCCAAGTTCCTTTCCTGTTCTTCCTAGAACTGTTTTTTGGACTGCCACCAGTGTAGCTGCGTAGTTAAATGTGACTTACTGATTATTAGGCAGTCCATTAGGCTGCTGAAGAAGGGATAAGAAATCTGAAACACCTAAAGGCTATTTTTAAAACTCTTGCAGCTGACATTTTAATTTTCTCATTCAAATTCTAAAGGAAGAACAGACTTTTTGGATACTGAGCATTAGTGTAAAATTACTGGATGTTTTAGGCTGACTGTCAAACCTCTGAAGTCATTTGACCTGGTGTTTTGTCAGTTGGGTATTCTGAACATCAAATGAAAACTATATCCACTGTGGAACTGGCAGGCAGCTGTTGTACCTCTCAATGAATTAAAATTGTTAGAATACTATTTACTTGATTATGAATCAGAAAATTGGAGGAAGTAAACTTGAATAGTGTAGGCTATGCCATGAGTAATGAGGAAAATGGTTGTGATATTGTAAAGAAGCACTGACTGACTTCAGTGGAAGAGCCCACTTATTTGGTTCTAATGCCCAGGTGTTCAGAGTAGTCTACCAATATTCCTTAGAAAAAGACTTTGAATTTTTCTTATTTTAAGTACAGTATATTCAATATTGCTTTGTTACTCTTTTTGAAAGGTAGTTGTTAATTGTTTAACACTTGAGGCATTATTAATGGGTTAAAGATTTTAATTATGTCATGCTTTTTAATTACCAAATGCACTGACAGAAAATAAACTCTCCATGTGGAGCCTTTGAAACACTTGTATTTACCATTGCTATGCCATTTATGTTCAGAAACAATTCATATTTCAGAACTTTAAGGATTTCATTACAAGGCATTACTTTGTGATTTAAATTGAAGTTCACCAGTGTCATTTTGTTAGTTATGAATCTTAGTTCCTTCCCTGATTTCTATGATGTTAATTATAACTTTAGACTAATATGTGGCTTATGTAATGCATGTATGAAAGTAAAACTTGCATGGAAGTTTTTCCCCACAGAAACAATGTGGGTTTTTTTAATAAAGATATAGAGTCTTAATATACTTTAAACATTAATAATAGATCTAGACCTGGAGTATTAATATACATTAAACATTAATAATAATAGGTCTAGGGATATTGACTAAAGCTGTCAGGAAATCAGTTAAAAATCAGGCAGATTTTTTTTTTTACACTGAACTAAATGAAGAGATGTTTTAATAAAATAAAGAATATCAAAATATTTCTAACTTTTAAAAAAGTAAGTCCTATAATAGGAACATTTTTTAAAAATTTTAAAAGATGTGTAGCTTCTTGAAACATGATGTTATTTCAGTTCCTTCTAACCTTGTGATAAATTCTCATTATTAAGGAATATTTGTTTTCTGATCCTCAGGGTTCCTAAAGACACACATTTTTAGGAACTCTTATGCCCTCCTGTGTATAGGGATGAAAATCTTGCTGTGAAATACAGTTTTAAGTATACTGAAATGTCTTACTCAGGCTGCTGCACTTTCTTTTTTTGTGTGTTTTGGTTTGTTTAATATCTCCTTATAAAAACTTGCTTTATGAGCCTTTTTCTTTTAGTTTTTGATATGTATCTTTTTTAATCAAAAATTTTAAAGGTGAAATTTTGTAAATCAATAACCTAGACGCCACCAAATCATCCTCTTCTCATTCTGTACCCACCCCAGTTTGCCCTTCAGCCAAGACATAGAGGTTACTGGTTACTGAGTCCTCTCTACAAAGTTTGCACTGGGGTTTTCCCTCAGAGGAGTGTGGTTTGAAAAAACTTCCTCCGCCACCCTTTTGTTTGCATATTATTTAACTTTCTTTGATACTGCATCATATCAAATATACACAGCAGTCATATTTGACCAAATTTAGTAATTAAAAACAACAAACTCCCTCATGGCAATACGTTTCCCGCATTCTGTCCACTCTGGGGAATCACAACCTTCTTTTCTAAATATTACCCTTCTTACATCGAGTAATGACCAAGTGTTAGATTTTCTTCTTTTCTCATGCTGTCTTCTCTCTCTCAGTTATCTCACTTTCTGATTACCAAGACAGTGACCTGTTGGATATCATAAGTATACAGCATATGACAAAGGTGTCTTAAGTGTAGATCGCCAGGAACAACCTGAAGCAGAGGACTTTGTGTCACTACTTTATTAAGGGATATAATCCCAGAAAGTAGAGAAGGGACAAGGAAATTCTAGATTGGTTGAAGGGAGAGCCAGTGCGTGCATAAACTATTGAGTTGTCTGTCACTGCCCAATTATAGAGGGTAATACCCTGAGAAATCATATAAACTGTGTTTACAACTCACACAGATCAGTCATGTTGTCAGTGCACCATATGTCTCTTCTTTGTAATGCTTAGAATAATCTCAGTTATATATTAATTTTTTAGATTTTTAAATGAATGCCAGTCTCTTCACAAGTCATTTCCTGTTTTGTGCACTGCCCTATCCTTAGCTTAGTACTTGCATCACACGTAGGGGGTTAATGACTACTTGAGAAATGAATGAATGATCACATAGGTGAAATATAAGCATTATACTCTGGCATCAGAAGCCCTATTACTCTATCTTATTGATTTTAAAAAGGTTCTTTTTTTCATATTTTATTATTTCTAATATTGATGCTTTTAGCCAGGTAGCTTTTGTTTGTTATTATTGCTTGTGCATGCACGAAAAAATCCTCCAAAATATATTTGTGCTCAAGTGAATCTATCATATGTTACTATTAGATTTATCAGGAAGACCTAATTCAATAAGTATAAAATAATTTTATGTAGTAAAAATTACCTGTAGTTTAATTTGGCAGTTGTTTTCTCAGTGGTTCATACAGTAATGATCAATCATCATTTTATAGTACATGAAATAAGTTGTACATTTTGCTTTAGGTCCTTCTTTAACATATATGGAATTTTGTGTGAACTGGAAAGAAACACTTTTTTTCTAGGTTCAAACAGCCTTATAACTGTATGAGAGGTCTAGTGAAGAGAAAGCAAGTGAGATTTCAGCCCCTCTGCCCCAAATGCCTTTAAAGGGGGCAGCGAGGGAAAACCAGCTCTACCACATGTGGATCTTCAACTATCTTTATGGGAATCTTACATTATAAAGAATGACTTTGGAATAGAAAATTGTATATAGTTTTGGACATTGTTGTCCCGTTTTGTTTGTTTTAGGGGTTTGTTTGGGTTTTTTATTTTTGAGTGTTATGACTTGAGGAAAAGTTATAGAAAGACTGTTCAAAAGTAAAGTATCAAATTAATATTCAGAAGACCATTTTTACTTTTAAAAATCATTCTCTTTAAGACAATTTTTTAATTTTGCAAAGAAGTATTTAATGTGTCATTATCAGGATGTTTGCTAGACAAGAAGTCTAGCAAAATTTAATTTTGATTGAATCCAGATCAGTGACCTCATAATCTTTTCAGAATGAGGCTCTGGCCATGAGGCATTCCATTCCCACTCCAAGAAACTTTGGTCAACTCCTGAAAAGCATGCCTGTGTTTTATGTTCAGTGTAGACCTTTATGTCTCTGACGTTGTTTTGTTTGACCATATATTCTGAAACTACTTTTCACATTGATTGTGTCAAAATTTTAATTTTCACAACCTTATTTAATCCAGCAGCATCTTAACCTAATTTACCCTCTATAATTAAGATTTTTGAATGCAATTAGGAATAGCCTACTAAAGTATTACTTTTTATGCTTGACTTACCATTAGGATTCTGATAGGAGAATAAATCGAGAACAGTATTATGCTAACATCAGGTACTTGAATTGCAGATACTTTCAAACCATCCGAAATGCATTTCTTTTTTGTGAAGGGAAACATGTATAATTAATTTTGTATAAAATACCTTTCTCTGCTCATGATTGCTTTCACCAACCCCCATCCTCACCATAGTATAGACAGAGAAGTGTAATCTCTTGTAACCTGACCTCTAAATTGCTGCCTGCAATTATGAGATTAGAGGGGGAAACTGCAACTCAAGAGATTAGGAGAGAAAGGGAGGCAGAATCATGATCTGTGGTACCTGATGGGAAAAATTATGTATTTTAGTGCACAACTCCTATTTACTTCTTCCTGCGTCTTCTCAGAATTCACCACAAACCTAAATTTTCTAATCTTTTCAGTACTTTTGAGAAATGTCATGTTAAACATATTCACAAGAATCTCTAGTAATCTCTTGAATTGAATCCTCTTACCTTATTGTCAAAAGGTATGGAAAAAGATGACCAGAGGAATTTAGGCTAACTCTTAGAGTTTCAGAATGTCAGCAGAAATATTCCATTGTGTTTGTTGTAACCAAAACAATGATAATGCTCATCTGTATAAGCAGAAAACTTTTTGTGAATGAAAGGGGATTTTTATTGTTAGCCATATTTTTAGATATCAACACACTGCTTACGTGGATTTCTAAAAATTTGTTGAAAGAAAACAACACATCCTGTTTCTTTTGACCATGTCTTCACCATTAATTAGTATGAAATCACAGAATGGTCAAGAGAAGTGGAGAAAACGTGAATATTTGCTTCTCGTTTTCAACTCTCATTTTAAATGTTTGAATAGGGTGAGAATGAGATGCTATAAAACTTTGTGAGGTCTTTGTTATATCTGATTATGCTTGCTCTTTCTACACTACCCATTACTGATAATTAAAAGACAATTACCCTTAATTTTTATCTTGATTGGAAAAACATTACCTGGTTCAAGCTAATCTTTTCAATGTGGGACTAGATCTAAGAGTCTAACAGTTCCAATTACACTGTAGATTATGTTTCCTGGGAAACCAAGGGGCAAGTAGAATCAGTCACATACCATGGTTATTCAGTTCTGAGAGTTTATCTCATATAACCCTGTTTTGAATTAATTAAATAATCCAGTAAGCAGTGTTTTTAATAATTCAAAAAGGGAAAGATTCAAAGGTGGCTAACAGTGAAATTTCCCGTTTTTCACTGGCAGGAACCCCAGCCCCATAATGGGGAAGGTCCCACTAGTGCGATGGCCCCACATGGGCACCCCTTCCCTAGTGAGGAAATGTACCCCTGAAGAGGAGTCCTCCTGGCCTCTGGGCCCACTGCTACCCTGCCACGTGAGTACAGCAATGGCTTAGAGGACCTCAGAAAGTTTTCCATTTCTTGATAGCCATTTTTCTGATATGAGAATTAGCTAAAACTGTTTCCCTCTTACCCTCTAAACATTTCACAAAAGACAGTATAAACAACCATTCATCCCTTTGCTGTTTTCTTGCAAGTTTAACAAAAAGAATATACTTGGATCAGATGTTAGGGTTATTGGTATAAGACTCATTGAAGTGTGATTAGTGAAACAATATATTGCTAGGTAGAACATACTATTCAGTAGAACTTTCTATAGTAATATTGAACAGAAATGTTCTACATCTGCACTTTCCAATATAGTGACTACTAGCCACATGTGGCTACTGAATACTGAAACATAGTAGCACTGAAGAGTCTAATTTTAATTTTATTATTTTTAAATTAATTTAAACTTTAAATCTCCACATAAAACTAGCGGCTACTAAGTTGGATGATGAATGCCTATATTTAGTATTGTGGGCCTGAGATATCTATCTATGTTCTTTGACTATTTCTATAGCTGTAACTCTTTACCTCTATTTCTTTAATAACCCAGAAAATTTTCCTTGTATTATATTATTATAAGTATGATTCTCTAATAAAAAATACTTAAATTAAAATTTTTATTTCAAAATTCAGTCACCCATGTTACCCTTATGTAGTTTTAACTACTTCATGATACTAAGAAAATTCTACTTTAAAATTATGAAGTAATATCTATTTAAATATCCTAGTTTTATTTTCCTTACATATTTCAATTTGTAGCTTCAATATATATGTAAAAGCAATTACACACATTAAATAACTTCTCTATTTTATTATTCCTTCTTAATAAGACTGTAAAACATCCTACATTAATACAGTATATGCATTGCTATTACCAAAACATTAAATTTAGTATATGTTCTTTATAAAATAGCACTTACAAGTTTCAAAGTTTGGTTCTATTAGGTGGGTTACTAAAATTATAGATAATTAAAATTGTAATTTTAACAACTGAGAATAAATGAGCTTCCATTAGTGGGTTATTAGTAAAAATTGCTTACCTCATAAGATGTCAATAAGGGAAATTGTTGCAGGAAGGTGGGGGCGGGAAATATGCACATGGGACTCTATACTGTCTGCAATGGAAAGAATATTTTTTTTACCAAATTTCTCTAAATTACTCTAAATTTTTTTTTTTTTTTTTTTTTAGTTATATTTGACATCATTTGTAGTCCCCAGGGAGTACCCACCACCATTTCACCCGTGCACCATCACCTCAGTCCCTTGTGCACCCTCTGGCCTCTTCCCCCCGTCTTTGCCCTCCCCACTTCCCCTCCCCCCCCCCATGGTCCCTTTGGTTTATCCCGGTTTTTTGGTCTTATTAAGTTTTTTTGTTTACTTTTGGTTATAATTGCCCAATTCCTTGAGCTTATTCTTTATTGTTGTTGTTGTTCTTTCATATTCCTCC
>JAGFMF010011681.1:7445709-7464734 GCA_019455555.1 Galemys pyrenaicus
CTTTATTATGTTAAGATATGGTCCTTCTATCCCAAGAATTCCAAGGGTCTTCATCATAAATGGATGCTGAACTTTGTCGAAAGCTTTCTCAGCATCTATGGATAGAATCATGTGGTTTTTTTTTCCTTTTTGCTGATGTGGTGAATTACATTTATTGACTTTCGAATACTGAATCATCCTTGTGTTCCTGGGATAAATCCTACTTGGGCATGGTGGATTATCTTGTTGATGCATTGTTGGATTTTGTTGGCTAAGATTTTGTTGAGCATTTTTGCGTCGGTGTTCATTAGAGAGATTGGTCTGTAGTTTTCTTTTTTTGTGTTGTCCTTGTTCGGTTTTGGTATTAGTGTGATGTTGGCTTCATAAAATGTGTTTGGTAGAACTGCTTCTTTTTTGATTTTTTTGAAATAGTCTACATAGGATAGGTACTTATTCAGTTCTGAATGTTTTGTAGAATTCATTTGTAAAGCCGTCTTGGACCTGGACTTTTATTTTTGGGAAGTGCTTTGATGACTGTTTCAATTTCACTACTTGTAATTGGACTGTTTAAATAGTCTATATCTTCTTTATCTAACTTTGGGTGACTGTAAGGTTGTCCATCTCTTCTAGGTTGTTCACCTTGTTTGCATATAGCTTCTCATAGTATTCTCTAACTATTGTTTTTATTTCTGCTGTGTCTGTTGTGTATTGTCCTCTTTTATTTGTTATCCTATTTATTTGTGTGTTCTCCCATTTTTTTCTTTGTTAGCCTAGCTAGGGGTTTGTCTATTTTGCTTATTTTTTCAAAGAACCAGCTTTTGGTTTCATTGATCTTTTGGATTGTTTTCTTAACTTCTAGTTCATTTATTTCTGCTTTGATTTTTGTTATTTCCTCTCTTCTGCTGGCTACTTGGTTTCTTTGTTGTTCTTTTCCCAGTTCTTTCAAGCGTGAGATTAGGTTGTTTCTTTGTGTTCTCTCTTGTTTCTTAATGTGTGCCTGTATTGCTATGTATTTTCCTAATACAACTGTTTTCGCTGTGTCCCAGATATTCTGTAGAGTTGTATCCTAATTATCATTCATCTCAAGGTATTTTTTAATTTCTTCTTTGAGCTCCTCCTTGGTCCAGTAGTCTTCCAATAGTGTGGGTTTCAATCTCCATGTGTTGGGGTGGGGTGTTCCTTGTTTTCTTTTCATGGTGAATTTCTAGCTTGATGGCTTCGTGGTCGGAGAAGATAGTTGGTATGATTTCGATCTTAGAATATCTGCTAATGTTTGTTCTGTGTCACAGTATGTGATCAATCCTGGAGAATGATCCATGTGCACTTGAGAAGAATGTATACTCATTTTTTTGGGAAGTAATGTTCTATATATATCTGGTAAGCCCATGAGGTCTAGAGCCTTATTTAGTGCTTTGATATCTTTGCTTATTTTTTGTCTCGTTGATTTGTCCCTTGGTGAGAGGGAACATACTACATATGTATTTTCTTTTATGTCAGTTTTCAAGGATGTTATTAGTTGTCGAATATATTTTGGTGCTCCTTCATGGGTGAGTATATGTTGATGAGTGTTACCTCTTCTTGATTTAATGTTCCCTTAATCATAATGTAACCGTCTGTGTCTCTTTTAACCTTTTTCAGTTTGAAATCTAACATTGTAACATATTTTTCATTTTTAATAATATAAGATTAGCATCATACAGTGTGAAATATAATATTGTTATACAGCATAATTCAGAAATATCTCCCTGATGTTGTCTCCGTATTATATTGATTTTTGGCTTGATGTCTTTATTGTCTAACACTTTCTCTATTTTATAGACTGCTTATTCTTAACATTGCTAAGAACGATATGTGAATATATGCCTTTGTAGCAACTATTATAGTATCTGTTTCCACTTGGGTGATGAAGTAGTACTTTCAAGCTGCCAGTCTTAAGTAAGACACAAGCTTAAAATACTAATCCTCATTATATGGTAACAAATACCTAGAGATAGTTAACTTTACTTTATAAGGCCAGTGAATCTCCATCTTGTTCTCCATTGGTAGTTTTTAATCCATCGTCATAGGTATCTGATAAATATATGATACAGCTTCTCACAACTTTTATTTGCTATACATGACCATGAATCCTCAGATTTCTCCACCTCAGCTCAGCAAACTTTTATGGTCTTTCCCTACTTCTCTTTGCTAAATAGCACACCAGTCTAGGCAAGCAGGTGAAAGTGAATGGATTTAGGGACAGGACAAGAAAGAAAACATTTTTTTAAAAATGTTTAAAAATTTTTTTAAAAAAAGGAAAAGACCAATTCTAGGCCAAATGTCAATATGGAAAAAATTGCTTTTGCTGCCCTCTCTCCTCATCTTTTGAATTCTTCATCACCTCATACTTTTATCTGTCCATATTTGGCAGAAGAGTTACTTTTAAGCATAGGATAACTGTTACAATCAGGGATTCTAGAGACATTTATAAGTGGGACATTGGGCAAATGTTTCCCTGCCTCAGTTTCCTTATCTGTAAAATTAGAATATTGTGTAATGTGCCCATCCCAGTTGGGATATAAGGTACGTTAAATAGTATCTAACATATAGTAGTAACACTATAGAAGTAACTTCTATAGTAGTAACACTATAGAAGTATTAACAGTAGTGATGTAAATTCCTTTTTGGAAATTAAATATTCATGCTTACCTATAAGTGGTGTCTCATATATATACCTAGAGACTCAATAATTCTTCCATTTACTGAATGTATCATTACTGAAATGCCCGCCTTGAAAATAAAATTTGCCATAATGTGCCTCTTGCTCAAATTTAATCTTTCAGTCTTAATACTCCTTGAAACTTTAATCCCTTGAGTGAACACCCTTGCGAGAAAAAATGATAATCAACTAGACCAAAACAAACCACTATAGTGGTCCCACCCTTGGAATGTTTTCTTTCTAAAACATATTAATTGGCAGAATTCTATACCACTTAGAATTAAGAAGGAGAATCTGCCCAAATCAATGTAATTTCTTATATGAGAGAGATACTCCCTTGCTGAAAGCCATGAGAGGTCTGGTTTTTACCATATGCAGACTTTTAATAACTGGGAGTAAATCACAGCCATTACACCAGGTCTCAAGGGGGTCATGGGCCCCTCTTACCAGTGACTTAAGATGGCCTAACCTGGGGCCTTAGATGCCAGGTGTCTACACAATGGGCCTCAGAGTAGCTTTATCATCTGCTGACCTGCTCTCTTCCCTTCCCATTGTTTCTCTAACATTTTTGACTGGCTTTTAAAAAATTACTGTCTAGCATAAAATAGTAAGCAATGACTACATCATTATGTTTCAGATTAAACCCATTTTAAGTTTATTCCAGTATTCTCATAAATTCCTTCATAGTTAGTGATTGTCATTTATTGTAACACAAGTAGTCTGCTTTCAGCTCAAAAGAATCAAAGGAATTAATACCATTTCAGTTAAGTCAATTTTAATTAATATGTTAAAGATCACAATGTTTTTGATAAAATGTACAAAACATCCATGCTTCATTTTAAAATAGCATGTTTACATCTCACTGTTGTGGCTGTTCCATACCGCTAATGGTCCTAAAGGCATGACTTAGATATAGCAGAAAATCAACGACTAGCAGAGGAGTGTAGTCTGGTCATAGCACAAGAGACCAATTCATCTGTAATGGTAATGAGGATGGTCTTTGAAAGTTAAACCAGAACCTGATGTTAAAAGTCAACAATATTGTCAATGGATTTTGTATCATTTGTTATAGAGTGACTGCTTAATCCATTATTTAAATGTACTTACTACCTTTTTCCCAAGGATACAAAGCAAAGTCATTATCTTAGGTTTAGTGAAAACATCGTTTGTTACTCTGCCATGTAATAGCAATGCTCTAGAACAGCTCCCCTGAAGGGCAGTAAGCCAGCCTAGGAAGGCTGTTTACAATCTGAATAACATCAGCTGCTGATATTAATTTTACATTTATTTTTAGGGCCTTCTAAATACAGGATATAGTTCTAGAACATACTAGTAGTTCTATAATGATGTATGTCTATAGCTCTGTTCAAATAATTTATTTAGAAATTTTATTTTGCCGCAAAAAACTTTATAAATGCTACTTAAAGCCAAAACAAAACAAAGTAACAGTAATCTTAAATATAATTATTAAACCTGAAATTCAATTAATAACACCCATTTCTTTATCTTAAAATGTGAAACAAATATAAGTTATGAGAGGCAGAATTGAACTAGGGAGAAAGTACTACTCCAAGTACTATAATTGTGGCATGGTTATATAATCCTTCTGAATTTCAGTTTCCTCATCTACAAAGGTGAATAATGCCCTTTACTACTTAGGGCTTGAGGTGGGAATCAAAACTAGATCTTCAGTAATTTTTATAGCACAGACACACATATTTACTAATCAGAGTGATGAGCATAATGAAACCATCACGTTAAAATAGTTGCACGTAAAATATTTGTGATAAAGATAATTGAATACACTAATGAAAAAAAAAGTAGTATGGAGATTTGCTCATTGAACTGAGCTTGTTCATCCTTGAAGCGAATTCCTAATGGAGTTTTTATTCTACTTTTTCATAGACTTGAGTACAGATGATAGTGTTCATAGGGCATTCAACCATTAATTTCCTTTCTTCCAGTTTTCTTATTGCTGTGTTTTCGTTCCAGTCTAATTCCTGATGTTAAACCAATGTGCATTTTGCAAAGTTGAAGACTGTTTGGGTTTTTCTACCATCAGCTGTAGTTTCTTCAAACTTCTCAAATTACATGAAAACTGTTGTTTTTTCAAAGTGCTCTCAGTTTTACAATCAGGTATTGATTTCCATCAACAATGATAATACAGTCTGCTGCCACACTCTGGTTTGGCACCTACTAATCACAGAGCCATTCCAGCACCTACTTCTTTCATGTATTCATCAAAGCCATTGCTGCTCACCCACCACCATCTTTCTACCAGCTGCTGGATGGTGACCATGGTGGACTTGGGAGGGCATTCAGAGAGCAATGCTGAGTCCTGCTATTCATTAATTAAACTTGGCTACAAGGAAAATGTAAGTGCTCTGTTAAATATGACCTGTACACTCAATTGGGGTTTCAAAGTAACTTTGGTCACTTAGTATACTTATTATACTTCATTACTTGTGTGTGTGTGTTTTTAATTTGACCTTGACAATTGATATTTTAAGTGTATTTTCAACTTTGTGGTTGTGTTTGAAAATAATTTAGTTGAAGGTATAAGAGTTGTGCTTTGACAAAGATTTTTGTTGTTCATTTGTTGGCCTTAACTGAGACAACTGCTTAAAATATTGTGGATTTTGGAATTCAACTGATGTATTTTAGAATGCTTAGGATCCTCTACTTACTTGCCCTGTAGCTTTGGACAAGTTGCCTGACCAAGTCTCAGTTATACCAACTGAAAATGCACCTAATAATTCACACTTCATGGAGTTGCAATCAAGATTCATGTGGAATACTATAAAGGGTTTACTGAAGCATAGGGACAGAGTAAATAAATATACAAGACCTTATGATTTTATTTTCAGCCATCAACAGTAACTTTATAAATTATGGTCAAATAACCCTCTCATTCAACGCCTCTCTGTAATTCTAGGCAGTCTTCTCTTCTTGAATTTTTCCTGCAGTGTCCTTTCTCTTACTCCACATAGATCTTTCATATTTTTGCTACTCACCTAGTATTTTAAAAACATCTTCTGTCTTCTTCACCCTAATCCTTCTTATCAGTTTTGCATGTCGTTTGCCCCTTTTATTTCAGTCTTTACTGCTGTTTTCTCTGGAGTTCCAGTTGATAGTATACAATTTAACAGCTATTTTTTTCTTCACTTCCTCTATTCAGTCTTATTTCCACAACTAAAATATAAGTACTCAGTTTCTGGTTTAGTTTCCTCCCCAATCCCAGTCCTTCAAAGAAAAATAAAAGAGAGATGATTTATCAAACCAGTTGAGAAAATGGCAAAGTTGCTGTGATAAAATTAGAGCATGATAGGTTCTGGTGCATTTAAATTAGGGATATCTTAGTGCATTGAGCATCTACTGTAACAGGGTGATCCCCAGGAAAAGGAGAAGTTCCAGGTTCCTGCCCCACCCAAAGGAAGGTGGAGCTGAGCAGGGAGGTCTTTGAAGAAGCTAGAGAGGAAGCTGGAGAGGAAAGAAAGACCGATTGTGAGCAAGGAGACCTGGAGGAGGCGCATGGAGCAGAGAAACATGAAGAAACTTTCACTTGCTTCTTGGTCCTGAACTTGGTTGGAATAGTGAGGGACCAGTGGCAGCTTTTATCTTGATTTTGATTTTGCTCTTTTCCTCCCAGATTTTTCTGTCTCTTTCTGACCCTTTTTTCCCCAAAGGGTGGGGTGTCCACCGAATGGTACTTTAGACTTGTGGCAGGCTTTTGGGCCTTGTTCAGCCAATCCCGTTTGGGTAAACTTTTACCCTCAAGGGGATGGGTAAATTTGGGTGCTTAGTAAATTTGGGTGATTTAGTAACAATATTCTTAGTCTTTTCTGTATTGTTTGCTAATTGGATTAAGTTTCCTTTCCATTAAGGTCTTCTATGTTTTGTCTTGATGCAGTACATGGCAGAACTAATTTAGAGCAGGCAGATTTGGATGTTCTGCGGTGCCCCTCTCCCTGCCCTATAACACTACCACAATTTTACTCACAACAATCACTAGGAAATCATTGTCAAAATCTACTTAATTGGTAAAGGTATGTCACTACCCATTAATTGAAATGCAATGCAGGAAAAAAAGAGGGAATCCTGAATGTCATAAGACCTGGATTCAAATTTTATTACTCTTATTTGTGTGAACCTTGGGCAAGTCAAGTAATATTAAATCTGAAGCTGGAACATTGGAGGGAAGTGGGAAACCAAAACATTAAAAGGCTTAGACTCTGAAGATTCAGACCTTGGCTCTAGAATGAACTGTGTATATGCTCTTGATCAAGTCATTACTATCTTGATTTCTCATCTCTAAATGAAAATGGTGGAACCCATGTCGTAGGGCTATTAGTATTCAGTCAGCATACATGTGTTGTTGCCTGTTATGTCATATACTAAGTAAATTAGCTGTTTGTTATTAGATGAGCCTGTATAAATCTATATTGCCTGAGATGTAAAATGAGTGACTCAGTTAGACAAGAACCAAAATCACTTTGCCCTCTAACATTCTGTAGGGTTACTTTAGAGAAGATAAAGGATGCATAGTGTTACTTTTAAGCATATTATGATTCCTACAGGAAATAAGGAGAAAAAAATGGATACATCTGAGTTAAAATAAGGTACTAGTAAATATGTTTTCTTATTCATATTATGGCTTTACCTATATAGTCATACCACTTAGCTATCTGTGGCATCTCCCCCTTGGGTTTGACATTCCATTCTGCCCAATAAGAACTTCAGTGTATTGCACATTCAGGGTAATCAAGTATCTCAGTAGTAACTTAAAGCAGAGTTGAACTGTCAATTTGACAGGCAATTCACTGGCAGAAGATGAACTGTATTTTATAATACATATGTCAAGTTTGACTTTTCCCTAATATTATACATGATTAAACAAGTTCCAAGAGACTGTAACATTGATTCATTCCATTTTTCAGTGAAGGATTCTGCCTATTGAAGAGAAAAATGTAATCTATTGCTGATTCATGTTTACCTGAAGTCCTCTGATTTCTAAAATAAACAGAAAATCAGTTTTCCTTCTTTTTTACAAGTTTTCTATGTATCTAGTCCTCAAATTCTGTCTTTTTTCTGGCAAGTTTTTGAGTAAGGGTTTACAGTGCCTTATTTGGCAGATGTTATATTGCTCAAGTAGTGCTAATCTGAAAGTTTAGGTAAAAGAAGCTGGTATCTATCAGGCTGCTTATAAAACTTAAGAGCATTGTGGTAATATGAGGTTTCTTGAAGACCAACCTTACCAGCAGTTAAGCACAGAGTCCTAATTTATAGGTTAGAATCCACCAATAGGTTTTTAAAATGAGCCTTGTACCTCTCCAGGAGCTATACCTGCTGTGCCCCACTCTTTTTCTAATTTGCAGAATTCCAATAGAGTTCTGCCCTCCTTGCTTCCTGGGGATTTCACCATCTAGGGAAATGAAAATTTCTCTGCAAATGGTTACAGATCCTAATTTCTTTGATCTACGAAGCTGACAGGCATATCCATGAAGTCTGATTTCATGGGTATGTGACATAGTATAGTATATAACAGTGTTTTGCTTAGCCCAGAGGAATCCTATCTTCCTCCATGAGCATTGACTTGTAAAGGGTTTCTTTTAAGTTGTTCTTTTAAACATTTTATTCATAACATCACTAAGTAAATTGAAGATTTAAGTAGATGTGACAGAGTAGAAAAATCAAATTTTGTTAACCATTTCTGAGATTATTTGTGTAATTTTAATTTAAATTTTCACATTTTTTCTAAAAAATAGTTCAAAATTTTAAAAATCACTTTTGATATCATAGTTGATTTTCAGGTAGCAGGTATTAAGGGGGAAAAATGAAATCAGTCAAATCTGTTAACAGAAATGTAAAAGAATATATACTTTTCTCCTTAAGCCTTTGAAAACATGAGGTATTATTAAAATGTATGCTTTTTGCTTGAATTCTGGTCGTACTTGTTGGCTCAACTCTATGAATACTAAATTTGTTCTATGAAAGTGAATTTTCTTCACTTAGGTTTTAAATACTAATTTTAAAAGATGACACTGGAACAGAGGTGTTCAGAGAGTTTTAACCACATAATCCTTTCTTCAAATAAAATAATTCATGGAAGTATAATACCTACAGTATGTATAGTAGATCCCTGCTGTTTGAGATGGAGTGAAGAAAGGAAAACAGAAGTGCCTACAGCCAGAGTCATGCATACATATACATAAATCTCATGGTAACTACAGTTTGAAAATCATTGGCATTTTACTACATTTTTGGGGAGTATCCCAATTCTTAGCATTCCAAAGTAGACCTTGAGCAATCACTACTTTAAATTTAAAGGGGTGGGGGGGAGGGTCATGCAGAAGCTTTCTAAAAATTCTAGAAGCAGTGGCATTGTTCTTTAGTGTCTTCATAAAAAACAGAGCAACTAGACTATCAAAATACCTAAATCGAAAACCTACAAATAGTAACTACATCACACCCAGGAATCCCTATAAACCCCCAAATACTAGAAAGTAAGGATGAACTGCCCACAACTAGAGATTCATATGGGAAAAAGGGAGGGAAGGAAACTGGGCAGCTGATAACTCTGAAATAGAGAAGTTTCCCAAATTGCCAGTAATTACTCACTAAAAAACACAAGAGCAGTCACTAAGACTGAGTAGGTGATTTTTTGTGGGCTCTAGTTCATAGAGGAATTCTAGGGACTGGGAAGTGATTTAAGTTTGATGGTGCCAGAGCAAACTGGACCTTATAAGTTCTTGAAGCCAGGAAAGCAAACCTTCCTTCCAAAACAAACCCTCTCAGTGAAGAAAGCTGCTTGAAAGTTGAATCCAAATTGAATAGGACAGTGATTTAGAGGAAAAGAAAGAAAAAAATTCAGGTAAAAAGTGTAATGAGATCATTGAAAGACATACAATGTGGAAGCCTGCTGATGCGAATTACATTCATTGATTTGTATATGTTGAACCATCTTTGCATCAATGGGTAAATTCCAGCTAATTACAGTGTGTGATTCTTTTAATCTGTTGTTGAATTTGGTTTGCTAGTATTTTGTTAAGGATTTTTGCATCTGTGTTCATTAGAGATATTGGTATATAGTGTCCTTTTTGTGTGTGATGTCATCATCTGATTTTGGATCAGGGTAATGGTGATTTTATAGAATGTATTTGGAACTCCCCCTCCTTTTTTTAATGAGTTATTTATTTATGCATACATGAACTGGGGTACAACCAGAGGTGCAGGGGGTGAGAGGATTCACCAGAGACAGTGAGGGGAACAAAACAGGTAGATGGACTGAAATAGCTGCAGAGGGGAGCAGTGGGTAAGACAGCAGAGGTTGCAACATGTGGGT
This sequence comes from Galemys pyrenaicus, assembly GCA_019455555.1. NCBI lineage: Eukaryota > Metazoa > Chordata > Mammalia > Eulipotyphla > Talpidae > Galemys > Galemys pyrenaicus. Next base: position 7,455,729 of record JAGFMF010011681.1, read on the forward strand.
CACCTCCCTGGCTGGGGATTGTACTCGTGCTGCAGTGGCTGCATATAGCTTCATAGTGCTGCAACTTAACCCCTTGAGCCACCAGGGGTTATGGAAGAACATGAGAAAGAGGGGTATTCTTTTCTGAAGATTTGGTAGAATTCACTAGCCACCCAGTGCTGAGTTTTTGTTTTGGAGAGAATTTTGCTTACTGTTTCACGTTAGGTTTTCTGTTTCTTCCTTATTCACCTTAGAATATTGTTTCCTTCAAGAAGTGTTCATTTTTTTGTTTCATGTTTTATTTCCTCATTCACCCAACATTTGTTAGAATACGTTGTGTATTCTCCACAAAGAAATTTTCCCTTCTTTTCTGGCTTCCTACCATTACGATTTGAAAAGATGTTTGATATGATTTCAATCTTGGTAAATTTACTGATTTTTTTATGTCCCAGCATGTGGACTATCCTTGAGAATGTTCAAGGAGCATTTGAAAAGTATGCTGGTGTTTACGGGTAGAATATTCTGTAAATATCTATTAAGTCCATATCATCCCATTTGTCCCTTTATGTGATCAGGGTGGGATGCCTGTTGTTTTTGACACCACCAGTATCCCTCCTTTCTAGAGTTCCATGTTTGATACTTGGCAGTCTATCTGCTATTAATACATTTTATGAGGTCAGTACACTCACTGAAGGAGAGTATAGTCTAGAATGCTTTTCTCTGTTATTCTCCTTGCCAGAGTTTTGCCTGTGTGGATCACTCCGTCTCCTCCATATGGACTTCATATGGGTTCAAAGGTATGTACCTTCATACCACTTTCACTCTCCCTTTCCCAAAACCTGCGTTCTCATCTTGGACCATGGCCTCCAGACAGTTCTCTTCACCCATCATGCAACCAATGATATGTGAATACCTACCATGTTCCTCTAGTGTAGTCTGTGTTGTTCTGTGAGATGCAAGGGGTGCTTCTCTCTCACCCCAACCAGTGAGATTCTTTAAGAGACAAATCTTTATGACTTAATGCTATTTGTTTCTCTTGGATGCCAAAGAAGAAACTTACCCAATTGCCACCCTAGTGACCTTGATGTTGAAACCATTTTTTTGATTGCAATCCTTTAGCAACATTCCTAGAGTATCATTCTCTTTTCAGTTCTTTTTCTTTATGTATTTTCCTTGGTCTGTATTTATAACTTCATTATTAATGTGCACCTTACTTAAGTTGAACAAAATGCATGTCTTAAAATTCTGATGAATAAATCAAAAATTAAATCAGTTTGGGCTTATGGAGAAAGAGGCACCTACCAAGATAGGAGTTTGAGTTTTTCTAAGAGTTTGCATCTTAAACATGATTAACCATGAAAGTGAAACAGTTCTCAATTGTTCTGGGTTTCTCAGTAAGACTTGCAACTCTCTTAGAAATCCTTGTGAGCCAAGTTTACAAACACATTAGTAAGTCTTTGATTTTTTTTTTTCCTGGCATTGAGACAGTTGTAATAAAGGGAAGAACACATTTATACTGTTTATTCTAATGGAAGTATACTAATATGTGGAAATAACATAATTATAGAAACAGACCCTCTGTACTACTACTTGCCGTAATTACCTGAGGAAACCACTGACTTGGTAAGCTGAGCATTAAGGATGAACCTGTATGTACAATAAATTGAGTCTTTATTTAATAGAGGAGTTAAAAGCGCAAATCCACCATCTTAATAGGATTTTAAATTTAAACATAAAGGAGTCACCCAGTCCGTGGAATTGGCCTACTAGCAAAGGTATTAGTTATCCACGGATTCCCATTATTAAAGAGTTATAATCTATTTTCTAGTGTTTGTAGCTCCCTGCTTTTCCCGTTCCTTTTCGTATCGTTTTCTGCGTTAAGGGACCCAGCAAGCGAGTTTGCTTTGCAATGTGGATTTTGTTCCTTTGTCCAGCATATTTTTTTCAATGTTGGCTTGTTTCTGTCTGCTAACCAATGGGATTATCACCTGTGTCTGAAGTTTTTGTTGTTGCCAGTGTTTTTAAAATAAAAAAATAGTGTTGGTTTTTTTACAGCATAGGTATTTCCTTAAACTGATAGTTTCTTTGTGCATAGACATCAAATATAATTATTATGCTAGATACCTTAAGATTTATTAAATGAACAGTAAAATGCCACTGAAAGCTAATGACCACAGTTTAAATTCAATTAATCAGAATGGCTTGATTTCACATTCAACTGTGCTCAACTTTTTAAATAATCTTTGTTACTTCCATCTCATGTATTATAAAGGCAGTCTTTATAAGTTGTCATACATAAAATCACAAAAAAATCAAATTGGAATGTTCTGACATTAACTGATGAGTCTTAGAGTTTAATAATTCTAATTGTAGTGTTGATTTGACTGAACATTTGAGTTAAATTCCTGAATGTGTGTTTTATAAAGACATCGGTCTTTAACATTCTGCTTAACTAAAGGATGTAATCATTATCAAAACTACAATTTTAAAATTACATTGTGAATATTTATCAATTGCTGGTCTTAAACAGTGTAATTATGTTTGCAGTGAGTAAATTGTTAGTTTGAAATAGAACTCTTAACATGAATTAGGACTAAGTTTCTTTTGATATTTTGCAAATCCTTAGGTAGCTGTGAACATAAAAAGTAATATTACACTTCACAGAGAAAGTGGTTTATCATGTGCGAATATATTTTAGGAGCTTTGTGTGATTGTTTTTGGAATGGGAAAATGTACCATATATAAATAGATAAATTTCACAAATAGTTTAATGTTCCACATATGTGTTCTAAGTTGTTCTTTTTTAAATAATTTGGAATCACTGCTTTCCCCAACCTTGTCTTATCAGTCATCTTTTTTTCCCTCACATTGGAAAACCTATATATTTATTCATTTACTATTATCTTCCTCTTACCAGGTTATAAATTTTATAAAATCAAAGACTGATTTATTCAATGCTAAGTCCACATTACCTGAAAAGTATCTAACACATATAAGGATCTTAGAATACATTTGTTGAATACATGAGTAAATAAACAAGTAAATTTTTACACCCTTTTAAACATATTTGGACTATTTCTTCATGTTTTTAAAGAGTAATATAAACTTAAAGATGAAATCATGTCACAGTAGGGCATTTAAATGTAAATAAATTTGCTGGTGATGTTTTTGTAACTGTTAAACAGATTGTAAATGACTGTTATTTTCATATTCTGATCTACCACAGTCTTTTTGGAATAAAATAGAGGATTAAAAATTTTACAGTATACTTTATTCTTTTATGAAGGTTATGAATCCTGATTTTAAAAAAAAGTCTTGAAATTAAAAAGTACCCATCATCCAATATAAAGAAAATTGTAGGTATCATATGCGCCCGTGAGTAGTGCAGTCAGATGCAGCACTACAGCTTCACTCCATATGGAGCAGGGCTGTGCCCTCACCCGGTGGGTAAACTCAGCAGCAGTTGAGAGACTGATGCACTCAGGACAGAAGCCGCCGAACAATTTGGTGGAGAGCAGTTCCAGGGAGTAAAGCATGCCTGCAAGATAGCGTATGTCTGCTCTTACTGTTCAGCTAGCACTTTGTTCTTTGTTTTAATTTCAAAACACTTAGAGTGGATATTACCTGCTTTGGGATCCATTCAGTAAAATGAGAATCCTAGAAGTTGGGTAATTTACCACTGTTTTTTGCCTCTATCATTCATTTCTACCCAACTTCTTCTTCACATGATTGTTGGTGAAGAGTTGCTCCCCCTTTGTGTGTGTGTGTAAAATACATTTTATCTAAACACAAAATTAGTCTATATTCATCATGGTTTGAGCTAGAACATGAAAATTCAGTTCTGTCAACTTTTAAAAATATAGTAAATTGAAAAATCTCTTCTTTTTTTTTTTTTTTTTTTTTGCTTTATTTGCAACCTATTCNTCTCTTCTTTTTTTTTTTTTTTTTTTTTGCTTTATTTGCAACCTATTACTGTTGTTGTTGTTATTGAATTGCCATTATTCCACATCCTTGCCAGTATTTGGCAGTATAGGATTTACCTCCTCTGGTATAGTTACCCTAGCACTCCCACCACTGCAACATCCATAGTAGTTCCATCTTTTACTTTCTTCCCTGTACCTTTTCTTACCTTTCTTTTCTCACCTACTACCCTCTTTCTGACTTCCTTTTATGCATTCTTTTCCTTTTTGTGTATTTACTCGAGTAAATTAAATGATAAAATATTCAAGAATGGTGTAGTAACTGTTGTTCTGTCAGTTCCTCTTTTTCTCATGTCTTTCTTAAATTTTAGCATCCTTATCAGTTTCCATTCTATACTTGCCTCCTTTATATATCTTCACAGACAGATATTTGACAAGCAGATGTAATAAAGAAGATACTCAGGGAATGCAGTACTAAGAAGTGCTTTTACCAGCCGTCAGTGGTTGCCTTGGAACTGTGGCGGTGATTGTGATGCTTTCACCACTGCGTAACAGAAAATTAAGGACTGGACACCTGAACAGTTTGAAGTGTGACATAGCCTAGATAATTGATTTGACCATTGACCAAATCTGGTTATTTTTAGGGTTTTTATGATTTCTCTTGACTAGTCAATTGACATACTTGCTTTGGACAAAGTGAAGAGGGCTTAGGAAGATATTTTGAGTTTCTAAAATATCGTACTCTTTAATACACTGGAAAGTAACCATTGGCATCTAGCTGTATACCATAACTTTTCTTTTATGGTATATCTGTTTTCAATGAATCTAGTAAAATTAAAAATAACTAATAAACCATGGAGAGAGGTTGAGTGTCCAGGGAGCGAAGGATCTCACAAATATAATTTGGACACTTTAATTTGAGCATGTATCAGAGCAGATCCAGTTGAAGTATCCCATACTTCTCTCCCCATACTTCTCCTCTCCCCCAAAACAAGTATTTTTAAATTTTGATGCTTTGCTAATAGTGCCATGAGCACCATTACAGCATTATTAACAGGACTAAGATATAGCTAAAATGAAGCATTTGTCTGTATTTTTTGATAACCTCTGATGTAGAGAGGAGTAATCATGCACTTTCATTTCAAATTAAAACATACTGTACAGTCAGAACATTTGTACATATAGAAGTATCTATTTTTTTAGAAGTATCTTTAAAAGATAGCTAGAGTGACATTGTCTTTGTCATTCTCAGTATCAGTTTTTAATATTATTTTAGAATAACTTTAGGTTTCAGGAAAGTAAAAGATACAAGTGTTTGCACATCCCTACCCATTTCTCAATATAAGTTTTTATTTTATTTAATAAGGAATAGCGTCTAAGGAGACATGGCTACCGAATGTTATGTGGTATCTTGGGTGGCATCCTGGAACAGAAAAAAAAAGAGACACTGGGTAAAAACTAAAGAAATCTCAGTAGGATGTGGGCTTTCTGTTAATAATAATGATATATCCATATTGACTCCTTAATTATGACAATGTACCATACTAATGTAAGATGTTAATGTCAGTTATTTGTGAATTCACACATTGAATTTTAAAATATTCTTTGAGTATCTGTTGTGTTCCGAACACCTCTGTAGCTCACTAGGATGCAAGGATGAATAATACAGACTACCTGTTTCCAAGGAATTCCAGTCTGATATAAAGCAGGAGACTGCATAACCTATGATAAGAAGATAAAAAATAGAAGTCATGGCCTGTGGAAAACCAGTAGAGATATTTATTTTGCTAGGGTTTAGAGTAAAACAAGTGTTGCAAAATGACTGAGAAAAAAAGCAATGGGTTGAACACCCACAGTTTTTTTTAAATTCATTTATGCATACAAGAGCTGGGGTACAGGCCAGAGGTGGCGTTGCGGTGTGTAGTGGCAGGAAGGCGGACGGAGCAAGTTTGGGATAGACGGGTCAGGGAAGGGAGTCTTGGAGCCCTCGGTGACTTTTTATGCTTTTATTGATCTCTACATCAGAGGTGGCATCGGGTACATGGTAGGCATGGGTGCCAGAGGGGCCAGGAGGCTATCAGGCCTCCCAGCCCCCAGCGCATCTCACCCTCTCAGCTGCTGCTTCTCTCTCTGCTGCTGCTCGCGTTGGTGCTCTCACTGTTGGTCAGTCCTGTCGGTCCTGTTGGTCCTGGCGTCCTCATGGCACCGCCCATTTATACCTGTGTCAAACTCAGGTGCACCCACTTGCGTGTGCCCACCCTGGAATGCTCACAGAATCACAGGTGTCCATCATCACAGTGGTGGGAGGGTGGAAAGACCTGATTTCTCTAACCCTACAGGGGGATGAGAGGATTCACCAAAGACAGAGTGAGGAGCAGAACAAGCAGGTCTACTGAAATAAACTGCTGAGGGGAGCAGCAGGTGAGACAGGAGAGGTCTGCTGCACCATGTGGGTCCCCTCCCTGGCAGGGGGATCGAACTCACACTGCAGTGGCTGCAGAAGCCCCCACAGTACAGCGCTCAACCCTTTATACCACTAGGGACACCCTATTTAAACAACTGACAGTTAGAGGATGATAGTAAAGATATAGTGATATACAAAAGAAACAAAAATAATGAGAACAGTTGTATTCAGTGATAGTTAATTCTAAACACTGAAAGATTTCTTGCCCCAAGAGGAGACAAGTTCAATATAAGCCACTGGTTGGTTTTCTTATATCAAAAACTAATATATGACAGGGAAATGTTAAGAGTATTACCCACAAGAACAAAAACAAAAAGTGGTATTTCTCTTATCCTGGATGAGGAGGTAGTCTTTAGTGACAACTGCAATTCTCTTATGATTTAGTCATCATTTACAGGGAAACTGCCCTGTTTGATTTAGGGGGCTGTCCTATCCACTGTGGAGGTTAAGAAACAAGATTGTTTCCAACTATTCAGATAAATAGCAGATAAGTAGGAAACTCTTTGGTTTGAAAATTATATTAGATACTTACAACATTTTAGCAAGTATATAAAATATCAATGACTGTTTTGTGATCTTAGCACATAAACATGACAGTTACATTTGGATTTGGGTTCCCAAAGGAAAACTAAACCCTTCAAAGCAAAGAAGAATCCCAGCTGGCATAAGCACTTGACAATTTCAAAGAAGGTAGGGTTTTCCTGTAATATATTCCATTCTCAACCTTTTGTTTCAGCTTTAACATTTCTATCTCTTCAAATGCTACTCCAGACAGTCCACCTGCATCAACTTAATAATAGCTTTTTATAAGTAATAGCATTTTTTGTGTATGTAGATAATAAAAGTGCCCATCTTTAGAACTAGTTTCTTTCATTAGAATTAGTTTCTTTCAGACTACACTTACTTTTTTAATTTGAACTAATTATTGGGTGCTTTCAGAGCTTTGCTTTTCATATAATACATATATTGTAGCCACACTATGTCCGTGGTATTTGTTTCAGTTTATAAAGAATACAATTAGCCTTTTTTAATGCTTAGTTCAGTCACAATTAAAGCTCCCCTAATGGTTAGAGATTGGGCTTCCCAAGACTGAGAAGGTGTTTTTAATTATTCATTCTTTGGTTTGTTTCTTACAGCAGCCTCAGCTGTGTTTTATTATTCAAAGGTTAATGCAAACTGAGAAGTGGGTAAATTAAATCTGTTCGGCAGCCAACAATTCTACATATTAGCAGACCTTGTAAGATGAGGATGGGCAGTGTAAGTTATTTCCACCACTGCAGCACTGCCAAAAGCAAAAACCACTAAATCCTTCAAAGATAGTCTACATTGACAGGGCTTATTAAGGGATACTACAAATTGGTGGTTCTTAAATAGCAGATCTTCTGTAAAATCTGTGTTTGTTTTGCTTACAAAGAGGGAAAGCAGTGGCTGAAATCTAAAAGCTACTGTAGAAAATTGATGTAGATACCATGACTAATGAGCTTTGTATAATATTAAATCACCAAGTTGAGTGCGGGAAGTCACTTCCATAAATGTTCTACAAGGGCAGACTGCAAAATCTCGCTTGAAAGCGAGGGTGTAATGGATGTCCTTAGACATCTAAGCTGTCTGAAAATGCTGCCATTACTCCACTCCTGCGTCTGTGAGAAACAAAAGTTTCTGGACCTTTTCATTTTGGTAGAAATACTGATGCAAATGATCCGGGGTTTGGAGGGAGGGAATAATTCAGTAAATTTTGTGAATACATCAAAAGCCTAAGAGTAACTTCTTTTTTAAAGATTTATTTATGCATGTGTGGTACCAGGAAGGCACAGAAGAAGTTCTCGATGATTCCGAGCAGATTGGTCAAGGAAAGAGTCCTGGAGCCGTCGGTGGCTTTTTTAGGCTTTTATTGATATTTAGATCAGAGGCAACCGGGTACATGGCAGGCAGGGGTGTCAGGGGGCCAGGAGCCTGGTAGGCCTCCTAGCTTCTAGCCCATCTTCACTCTCTGGGCTCTCTAGTCTCTCATCTATGCTATTACCACTGCTTTTTCTCGCTGCCTCTCTCTCCTGCTTGTCTTCTGCTAGCATCTTCATGACACTGCATGACATATACACGCGTGTCTCAGCCCAGGTGCACCCGCTTGTGCATGCCCACTTAGGCATGTGTGCAGGTCCTCAGGTGTCCATCATCACACCAATGGTGGGAGGGCAGAAAAGCCTAACAACCTTTTCCATTTACCCTATAGCATATAAGAACTGGGGTACAGGCCAGAGGTGCTGAGTGTGAGAGAAGTCACCAGAGACAAAAATGGGGAGCAGAACAGGCGGGTCTACCAAAATATACTGCTAAGCACGGAGCAGCAAAACAAGAGAGGTCTGCTGCACCATGTGGGTCGCCTCCCTGGCTAGGGATTGAACTCGTGCTGCAGTGGCTGCACACAGCTTCATAGTGCTGTGCCATAACCCCCTTGTGCCACCAGGGAGGCTCCCAGAGTAACTTCTTAGGCTCTCTCCTTCACTGGAGTGTGTGTGTCTTTGAGCTCTTTAAAAACTTGCTCCTTATTAATAATAACAATAACAGCAATAAAGACACAGAAACCAAAAATGAGGAGTCAAGGACAGACTGGGGACACCTGGTGGGGAGGGGAGGGGGAGGGTT
>JAGFMF010011681.1:7464784-7478409 GCA_019455555.1 Galemys pyrenaicus
CTGGTGAGATGGTGATGGGGAATACATGGGGATTACAATTAATGGCAAGTATATGTAAATTTTAAAATATTTTAATAAAAAAAAATAAAAAAATAAAAACTTGCTCCTGCCTGGGGTAGCACTTCCTCCAAGATCCCCCAGAGCCAGGTCGAGTACCTTCCATGCTGCTTCTTAGAGTATGTAAGATAGACCAGTATGGTAAGTTAGTTCCCTGTTCCTTTACTAAGAAGAATAGGAGGTGAAATCTGTGCATGTCATTGAAAATCTCAGATTTTTTTTTTAACATAAATCTTATTGCTTCCTGAAAAGTACTCTAAGGTATTAGGAAATCCAGGTTTATGAGATGAAATTGGGTTTCTTTATCTTTTTTATTGAGGCAACATTGGTTTATAACATTGGCTTACAGCTCTGTATATGATTTAGGGGAATATAGTCATACCTCCTCAGGTGTGTTACTATACCACCTCCACCATCAAAACATCCATAATCCTATACCCTAGGCCATTGGCCCCACCCCCAAGTAGGGATTTAAACAGGAAAAAAAAAGTGATCTCATTTGAGAATAATAATCCCATCTCTCTTAATTATAGGGAAGTTTAAAGATGTTGATGCATGTGAGAGTGTTTTGTCAATTCTGTAAACCTATCCCAAGGTTAAATGTTGTTAGCTACTAAATATTATATTATATAAATATTGTCTGATACTTGCTAAGTATTTGCATGCTATTGGGACTTACATGTTTTCCTCAGGCCATAATAACACTAACCTGCTTTCAACTGATACTTGTTGATAATTTTCATCTCTTAATCAGAAATGTAGGAAGCTAATATTGGCATCCTTTTAATTCATTGCCATTGCTGCCCTGTCTTCCACTTCTGCTTCTAGTCTACATGCCTTGCTGTGCAATCTTTGTCCATGAAAGATGAAGAGTGTTTGAATGAGACTGTCCTCGGTTTGAAACTCAGTTCCATCATTTACTGCATTATGCTTGCCAAGCCATTGAACTTCTTCAAGTCTTAGTTTCATGCAACAGTAAGTTTGGAGTTACAATATTTTGAAGGAGTGCATATTAGTGGTAATTGTAACCATTTTTAAAACACCAGTCAAGCATTATATTTCACACACACACAAAATAATGTCCCTTTTACAGATAAATAACTGAGAATGAGGAGTATGAAAAGTGGTTACTACAATGTCTGGCACAGAACAGATGCTCAGTAAATTGTGGGTCTTACTGTATTACATGGGTTTCACTGTGTGCTCTCTATGTGGAACCTTCCCAATATTTCTGTTAACTTTTACTAAACATACCAATCATCTAGAGATTCTGTTAACAATGTAGATTCTAATTCAGTAGCTCTGCCTCATGCTGCTGCTCCCTGTAACACACTTTGAGGTCTTCATTGTTTTTGAAGTTTCAAAAGCAGTTCAGATTCTTTAAAAAAAAAAAAAAAAAGCTCTGGACTTCTTTTATTCAAAGAAATCATGCACTGAACAGACATACATGTACTGAACATACACACATGCATACACGCACACCACAGAGTCGTTCCCTGTGGTTGAATTTCATATAAAGAGTAAGCAGAGAATAGTTAGTAATCCCAAAAGACCTCAGTGGGGGTCCAGTAGCTCTTAGAAGTGACAAATTTGAAAACCATAGATTTTCGGAATTTATATCTAATTCCTATTTTGATAGTTTAGGTCCTACATTGCCTAGCTTCAGTCCTCTACATATTTGCTGTTTTCCCAGCAGGGAACCCACTTTCCTCCTCCCTACTTTTTTCTTCTTGTAGTGCCTTTAAACCTGCCATGCCCTGTCTTTCTGTACCTGTTGAAATCTGTTTTGCTATTCCAACCTAACTTTATACCATTCTTTATAAAACCTTTCCTTAAAAAAGGTGCAATTCTTGTCAGAACCACCTGTGGGACTTGTTAAAATGATGTCCTTAACCTGACAGAGTCTGGTATTTCTTCTCAGGTCACTCTTGAAACGATACCTGGTACTGCCATGATGTAAGAAATCCCACCCAGCAGGAAGCCAAATTGTTCTTTTTTCAGAGCTCCTATAGTATCTTGATTATGAATCCCATTGAGAACAGTATTTTGCCTTCTTACATGTTGCGCAGATAGGCAGCCCCTTGGGAATCAGGACTGTTAAGTTTTGCTTTGTGCCCAGGTCTCAGTACATTGCTGTACACATAATAGACACTAAGACAAAGTTGGTTAGGTAACTAGTGAAGATAAATATCAGCACCCTAAAGCTAGTATTTTGACCTTGTGTAGATCTTGATCTTCTGAAGTAATAACAGGAAAGTTTTCAATTGAGTCCACTCAACTCCACCTCTTATGACAATTAATGGATTATTTTTTAGTGCTGGATTATTACTTACAGGGTTTCTTTTAACCACCCTAGTACCATTCTTCTCCCACAGTGTTTACATTTAACCTTACTTCTCCTAAACTTAAAAAAAAAAAAAATAGTTTCTTTATTTTGTTATTTTTTTGTTGAAGTGGCAGCGGTGTGTATCTCATGGAGGTGGAAGGATAAATTATAAAGCCACTACTATAAAGCATATGAACTTTTGACCTAGTGCTATCTTAGATGTTGCAGTAGGGTGGAAGATGGAAAATTGAAATTATTCTTTCTGAATCACAAACCCAGAAAGCTAGGACATGTCAATCATTTGTCAGTTTCTTCATGAGCTCTATATTTAATGGGAAGAATTAGAGAGGACAGAGAGAGACATTAACATACAAGTGGTCATATAGACAAGGAAGTTTAAAGCCCCTAGAAAAACTTACACTGTTTCTGGGTTTTGGGCTAAGGAAGAAATGAGCTTCAGGACCTGATTCAGCCTTAGTCCTTTCTCACTTAGCCTGACGATGTTGGTGGTGGTGACGGCAGTGGCAGCAGCATACAAACTTAGATAGCCTTTTCTACGGGCCAGGAACTTTTTATACATATGAACTAATTTAGTACTAGCGTTAACTCTGAAGCAATTATACTTTCAGAAATGAAGGAACTGAGATAGCAAGAAGTTAAATCATTTGCTTTAAGTCACACAGTAAGTGGCAGGACCAGAATTTGGATCCTAGGTATTATTCTTCAAAATACACTTGATATCTGTGTGTGGCTTAATTTTAACATTAGTCTTTTGGTTGACTTTTTCCTCTTCCTGCACTGTGCCAGATTTGGTCTCTGAACAACATGGTGAAAGAGAGAATCATGGTAGATCTTGGAACCAGATAGCAGTGTCAGGAGAAAGGAAAATCACACAGGTTGTAGAATATCACAACCAACCAATTTTGGAATAAATTAGGCAGTTGTACGAAAACTTATTTGCCATTTGCCAAACTAGAGTTATTTGTAGAAACATGGATGGAGCTAGAGGGATTATGCTCAAGGAAAAAGTCAGAAGGCAAAAGAAAAATACTGGATGGTTTCACTCCTAGGAGGAAGATAAGGGACCAAGGAAAAGAATAATAACAATTAAAAAAAAAAAAAAGACGAGGACAAATCAGAAACACTGTGTGTGTGGCGGTGGGTCAGGGAATGGGATGAGGGCAGAAAGAGCACAAGGGACTGAGGTGATGGCACACAGGTGATGGTGGTGGGGAACCCATGGGAATCACAATTGATGTCAAATATATATAAATAAAGAAAAAGAGAAAAAATAATAAAATAACTTTACAAGATAAAAAAAAGAATACAAAACATTTTCATCCAATGAAAAGAATGTTGAGTATATTAGAGATATTTTACTTCCTTTTGCCTTGATATAGTAACTCTTTATACAAATAAACAAATCTTTACAGCACTAAGAATAGTTAACTCTCCCTAAGATCTGCCCCATCTTAACTTTCTAATGGAATTTTTCCTTTGATATAGTATAGATGTTGGAAAGTAGTAATTCATTTGGAATGACACCTGGGAACTTTACATCCTGTCCTCTATGAGAAGTTAACCCTTTAGGGACTGAAAATTTTTGAGGATTTGGCTTCCTTATTTAACCTACAGATAAGTTCTAGAGGTAGACACTTTTACAAGTTTTACAGTTACAGCCTTACTATCATATGGAGAGGGGAGGTTAAATAATAAATATTTCTTACTGCATAGGCTAGTTCACATGCAAAAGTTGTTCTTACTGTATAGATAAGAAAAGCTAGTTCTGAGAGCTCTAAGTACCTTGAGATATTTCTTTTCTCACATGGAATAGAGAAAAAGCAGGAGAGTTGAGGTAGGTGGGCAATAGAAGCAGTGTTAGAGTACGTGCTAGACTTGCTAAGTAAATGGGAGTCGTCAAAGATCATTACTTCTTGTTTGAAAAACTAAAAAAATAATTTGGTCACTGAAAAAAATGACTGCCAAATCTCTGAATCTAGTCCTTGAAACATGTTCAGAATTGAAAAGCTAAGAGAAAAATCCCAAAATTGGTCTTGACCTATCTTAAGCAGGGCAGTTTATCACAATGGTAACCATTTGATTTTTCCAGTTGAGTTTTTGTATCTTAAATTGACAACAGTTGTGAACATGGTAAGTGCTCGCAGGATCTGAGGGATCAGATTTTTTTCTGTCAATTATGTTGACCATTAATTTTATCACTTTAGATAGATATGATAGAGGGAAGGTGATTTTTATTCCTTCTTTTCTTCCTCTCCACCCTCTTTCCATTTACAAGCTAAGACTCTTGCTCAAGTGGGTCATTCTTCCTGCAAGGAGGGAGTATGTTGATATGGGGGGGTAGGGTTAGGGGAAGTATAAGAGTAACTTGATTAACTTGTTTTTAAAGTCCTTTCAGCTACCCTAAAGGCTTAAAAATTCTGTAATTTAGTATTTTAAGTAATTTTACTGATTTTATGTCTAATTGTCTAGCCCAGTGGCATTCCAATCCAGTTTTAATGCTTACTTCTATGTTATGAAAAAGTTGAAGTAGATGGTTTTCAAAGCCTTTATAAATATAACCTTTTTTCTAACAACCCACATGTAAAAAAGTAAGAGTGGGTTCTTTTTGACTGTAATTTATTTTTGTTTATACAGATCAGTCCTATAAAAATGTAATTTAGGAGGAAAAGAAAGAATATAGTTTTCTTCATATCTTCCTTCCTGTTTCCCAGTTTCTCTACATTTTTCTACTCAGTATTTCTTATATTTAAGTCTTTTTAAATTTTGTTGCAAATTTGTGATGTCAGTGCATTAAATCACACACTAGGGAAATTTAATACATCCACCTACACATAATACAGAAAGAGACAAGGAAGTCTAAGGTGTCATGAAGTTAGGGCCTATTCCTTAGTAACTTTTAAAGGCTACTTTACTCTTTGAGCATATTATCTTGCTAGCTATTACCTTCCAGAGGATAAAGTAGTACTTTGGTAATTAAACAGTAATTAGCTTTTTAAAATCCTATTTTTCTTCTACTTCTTCCTCTCTAAGTTGTTAACACTTTAACAAAGAATACCAACAAAATAGATGACAGTTCTAACTTTAAGTAAGGTTTTTTTAAAGATAATGTATTCAACTGAAATTCTTCTGTCAACTTTACATCTCAAATCTGGACAATGTAGTTAAGGGTAAAGCTAAAGATACAAGAGAAGAAAGAATAAAGTTCCCAGTGAAACACCCAAAGTTTCCCATCCCCTCGTAAGTAAATGGCCAGCCAAATAGGTTTGACCCAAAGAGGAGCTGCTGAAGCCCAAAAGCTTGCCACATGTCTCAGGAACCTTCTATGGGGAACCTTAAGAACAGGGCAGATAGGACCAGGTAAGTCTGGGATGAAAGGAGCAAAATCAAAGTACAAATCAAAGTAACGTCTGCCATTTTCAGCCTCTCCACAGGTCTCTCACCCATGTCACTTCAAGTGTCTCTATATATCTTGACTCCACATATCTCCTCCAAGTCCCTGGTGCAATTCCAAAGCTGAGAAGCAAGTGCAATTTCTTCATGTGTCTCCTTCAGGTCTTCTTTAAGTCTTTATCTGGCTTCTTCTTGCTACTCAGCTCCGCCATTCATTAGGTGAAGTAGAAAATATGGAACATCCCCCTTTTAATGGAAATCCATCTCTGTAACATAAGGACCAGATACTTATAGACTAGGGGAAAACTTTATAAAGAGAAAAATACTAACAATCCTATTCTGCTTACAGCTTAATGTACAAAATGAGTATTTTCTGTCAGCACTGTTATGTTGTAACTTTTTAAGCAGTTGTAATGGATTTTAGTGGTATTTGTATTTTTTAAAAGTGACTAAATACAAACATAGGAAACCTCAGGAGTCTATGAAATATTACTCTCTATTTGTCCTCTCAAGACCTAGTCTTCTTTTCTCAACATTCAGCTATAGGAAATGCCTTTTCACTGTCAGAATGAGTTCTTTTTTTCTAGTGATTCAGATAATACTATTCCTTAATATTACTTCTTTCCTTGATATTAAAGTTTCCATAAATAACTTTTACAGTGCTATTTTTGCATAAATGTTTCACTTCCAAAGAAGAACCTAGCCATGGGGATAAGGACGATACCCAAAAAAGAGAATACAACTAAGGTAAAACTTAAGAACAAATAGAATTGTCTTACCAATAGACCATTTTAGCCAAAAGCCAGAAGACCAGAAAGAGCCCAAATCCCTTGGAGGTTATATAAGTAATTTGGCTATGATTGAAGAATAGAGTTGGAAGAGGAGGTGTGGCAAGGCATAAGAACAGATATAACCAGAACCATATCTTTGTGAAAGCCTTTGTATGCTGCAATGAAATTTGTGCTTGATCTTGAAGGTAATGAGAAACTGGTAAAAGAGGGAAACCAAAGATCCCGTATAAAAATTTTCTGGACATTGTCCTCTCTGAGGTTTGGTGGATGGATTGAAGGAAAGTAAGACTGGAGGTGAGAAACCAGAGGATGCTGGTGTCTTCATCTGAAAGAGAGCTGATACATCCTGGAGACAGGTTGCAAGATTCTATACGCTTTGGGCAATTCAGAGGGAAAGATGCCTCTCCAGTTTCTGACCAGATCAGAGATTCCATCAGTATTTGTTAGGCTGGTTGTGGAAGGAGGATAATGAGATACCAAGGTGAGAAAATAAGGAGAATGAGAGTAAGAACCCCTAGGAGGCAGAGATTGAAGAGGTTTCATTAAAGAAGACTAAAGAAGGTTGGAGGGAGACCCTTGGACATTTATAATCTTGAAGAAAGTTTTTTCAGGAATCAAGAAAGGGGGGCTACTGAGTTTCAGTAAAAATGAAAATTAAAAAGCACTGTTGAATTTAACAACAAATAGGTTAGCCCATGACCTTGAAAATTTGAAAACATGTGCCCCATGGACCTCCCTACCCCCATTGTTTGTTTGTTTGTTTTTCTGATTTCACTGATACAATTCTGTGTGTATTTCTGCTTTTCAACTGTCTTCCCACTTTCTGTCCCTGTGCTTACCTTGGTTTGGCCTTCATACTTTCTTAAGGGAAGAGAACTACTCTTTCCTTCTAGTCTGACACTAGGAAACACATGTTCATAAAATATTTGCTTAAAAAGACATTTGGGCAGCATAAACCAACTTGGAGTGATGGTGTTGAAAGTGTTATTTAATCCACTATTAATAACTGCATAGACAGCTGACAGACTTCAAAAAGCCAATAAAACTTGGAGTTCAGACTGAGCCGGATAGACATTTATATGGGCATAAATTGAGTCTTAAGTTATCTGCAGACATTGCTGTTACTTTCTCTTGTGATGCGGTATCCCCTGCTGATGTCGTTTTGGAGAGGTGCTGGGTTCAGTGAGTGAGTTCCTTGGGTTCCCGCTGAGAGAAGTTTCACCAGAGTTCCCCTTTTCAGTGGCACTGGTGAGTTTACCCAGGAAACAAAAATGTTTAGTTATATCCAGAAGGGCCGGTTTATTATGTAAAAAAAGGGAAGGGGGAGGACGTGTGCACAGACACCAGCTGGCAGGAAGAGCTGCTGCTGAAAGGGACAGGTTTGTTAATAGAGACACCTGAGTAGACACAGGCTGCCGGTCTTGGAAGGAGAGCTGTGTCTTGCCAGTGCAGAAATTATACTGATACAGTATTCTTTTGGGCAGGGGTTCATTCCTTTGTGGCATTGTTACCTGTTGTTAAATCAATTACTTCTAGGGTGTGATTGGACCAGTGATTCTTACTATGGCTCCCCCCATCCTGGTATCTCCACATCTGGTCTGCACCTTCTCCAGATACTTTCTATGGCAGTCTGATACTTGCGGTCGCAGTTGGGGCCCCAGAACTTTTCATTTCTATAACTGTTTTAACAACCATGTTAATCATTTCTACTCCCACCTGCAGTTTCTGATCTCATAAAACCTCCATCCTTAATTTTTTACTCCATTACTGCCACCTATTTCTGGGTTCCTTACTACTTGGTGACACCCTATTTAGCCAAAATTCTATAACTAACTTGTTACCATTCTTGGAAGGAAGAACATCTTAAAGCTTCTAAAGTGACTCAGAGAAATTATATCTTCACATCTGGGAAATGTGTCTGTGCCCATTGTTTCATAGCTTTGTATTCTCCTGTGTGCAATTTTTAAAGTAAATTTCTTCATCTACCTTGAAGTAATGTTGTAACTACAAACCTATAATTTACCCTACTTTTAAGCTCTTCCTTCTGATAAACTTATCTATTCATTTTGGGTCTAATTATAGCTCAGGGCGTAACCATGTGTATTATTCATCTGAATGACTGAGCTTGTCTGGCAACAAAGAGCTGTTGTTGCCAAAGCTGTACTGTCATCTGGCCTGAATTTAATGTTTATACCTCATGTCAACTTCAGGAGAGGTAGTAAGAGGGAAGGTGGGGAAGAATGCTATATTCTGGTCCCTGGTACCAGTGCTTCTCAGTATACTGCAGCACTTTGCAATAAGCTTAACAACTGTGATTTTGTTTTTACTTCATTTTTATTTTAATAAGAGAAAGCTAACACTAGAGATAATATTGAACTTCCTTCATTCCCCATGTCCAAATCTGTTTCGACCCATTACCCAACTGCACATCTTCTCTGTTCCTTGCACAACCACTATCATGAAATTAGGCTTTCTTCCCAGTTAATTTCTTAAAACATTTTGACACAGATAAATACTCATAAACAGTGTAAAATGCTGTTAAGTTTCTAACTTACTACAGTAGGATTTTTAGCAGGCAGAGAATGATGGGTATGCCTGGGCCTCCAATCCTGCCTGGTCTGAAAGGGTTCTGCCATCAAATACATAAAGGTAAACATAACACTTAGTGCATAAGACCTTTAATAGAAAAGAACTTTAATAGAATTAGTGTACAGTATAGAGAAGAGAAGTGATCAAAAATAGTTAAATAGTTCCAGGGAAACACTCACGTTAATCATCCCCTCATGAATAAATGCCCGGCCACACAGGGTTAACCCAAAGTGTGGCCACTGAGGACTCAGCACCAGTCTAAGCACCTTCTGATGGGGAACCATAGGAAGGAGAAAGGGGCAGAAAGGATCAGGCTAGTCTGTAAGGAAAAAAGCAAAATAAAAATAAAAATGAAGAGAAAGATTGCCATCGTCAGCCTACCCACAGGTCTCTCACCTACATCTCTTTCTCATTCAAGTGTGTTCTTCCATGTACCCCAAGTCCATGGTATAAGTTCAAGGCTGAGGAGTAAAATGTTGCTTTTTCTTCACATGTCACTTGTCTCTCTGCCTCTTCAAGTCTCCTTGTAGTCTCCTTTCAATCTCCTCTGTCAGTCCTTTTTAGCTTCTTCTGGATGTTGCTCAACTCAACTCTTCAGTAGGTGATGCAAAGAAGCTGGAACCTCCCCTTGCTATGAGGATTACACTTTACAGGATCACATTACACATAAGCTGCAACTTGCTGTCCTTCAGCATTTTGGTACACATTTTTAGCATATTTTTTCTTATTGGGAAAATTTGGTGCATATATTAGAACATATCTAACATTGTTATAAAAACTTGTGATAAAATAACTAATTCCTGAATCCACCAAATGTCTGAGAAGCAAAGCATCTCTGAACCATTGAACCTCCTGTGTGCTATTTCTCCACGCCCTGCTCCCACACATGAAGCTACATCTTTTAATTTGGTTTTCATTCATCTTTCTCTTTACCACTTATATATATGTCCCTCAACGCTGTATCTCCTTGTTTTTAAACTTTGTGAAAATAGTATCATATAGTATATGTTCCTTTTAGACTTGCCTTTTTATTCAGTACATTTTTAAGATTCATCCATTTTAATATATATATGTTCACTGCTGTGTTATAGTCCTTTGTATAAATATATTCATTTTATGTTAATGGACATTTGTGCTGTTCTGATTTTACTAGTTACATACAGCATTTCTGTGAACATTATTACACATGCATAAAAATTTCTTTGGAGTAAACGCAGACATACCTCATTTTATTGCACTCTGCAGATACTGTGCTTTTTACAAATCCACGGTGGCAACCCTGCATTGAACAAGTCTGTGGGTGCCGTATTTCCAACAGCTCAGATCCTGGTTAGCATTTTTTAGCAATAAAGGATTTTTAGTTGAGATATGTACTTCTTTAGACAAATTGCAAACATAATAAATTATACTATAGTGTAAATGAAACTGTCATATTAACTGGAAAACATCCATGTGTCTCCCTTTGTTGCAATAATTGATGGTCTGGAACCAAACCAGTGATAGTTCTCAGAAGTGCCTATACCTAGGAATGGAATTGCTGTGTTGTAATATAAGGATATTTATGTATATTTAATTTACTAGATAAATCAACATTCTTAGCCATATTAATTGAAAACACTCATCAGCAGTGACTATTTTTATCCACTTCCTCATTAACCACTTGGTTTTTTTCAGGCATTTAATATTCTGTGAAATAATAGTGAATTATAATTTTGTTTGATTTCCTTGATTTTAATGAAATTAAGCACTTTTCATATTGTTATTAGCTATTCATGTTTCCTCTTTTTGAAAATGACTGTCTTTTCTATGGACTGTTAATCTTTTTCTTATTCATTCATAGGAATTTGTATACTCTAAGCACTAAAATTTGGTCAGTTTTGTATGATCCAAATATCTTTTCTCAACTTGTGGCTTACCATATCTCCCTTATGCCAAACTAAAACTTTTGACTTTTGCACTGAAGTGCTTAATACATTTGCAACAAGAGGTTTATTTATTGAGGTAGAAACAAATTAAAAACTGACTTCTTATCAATTCTGACATACTAGGTTTACACATTTGTGGAAAGGGTTGAGGAGATTCTTTGCTCTTCCACAAACGTTTTAAAGTCAACTAGTCAAGTTTTATTTAAAAAAAAAACTGTTAGATGTTTGATTAGAGTTTCATTTGATTGACTTGGTGAAAATCTTTAGGCTGCTGTATCTCCTGACCCATAAACTTGGTGCCTCTCTTTAATTTTCTTGCGTATACTTCAATAAAATTCATAATTTTCCCTAAAAATTTTACATGTATTTTCATAAACTTGTTCATAAGTTATTACATTTTAATATTACTGTGAAAGATTTTTAAAGTACTTTTTTAATGTTGGTGTATCAAACTGTAGTTAATTTTTGAATATTGACCTTTTAACCTCACTTTCCTAAACATTTATTAAGTTTAATAAATTGTATGTAGATTTTTAGATTTTTTTCTGCTTATGTACTGTAGATCCACCAGTTTTAT
This sequence comes from Galemys pyrenaicus, assembly GCA_019455555.1. Lineage (NCBI taxonomy): Eukaryota > Metazoa > Chordata > Mammalia > Eulipotyphla > Talpidae > Galemys > Galemys pyrenaicus. Next base: position 7,476,461 of record JAGFMF010011681.1, read on the forward strand.
TTCTTCAATCTCAATCAGTATATCTTTGTTTTTACTAATATCCTTTGTACTTTGATGACTATAATCTTTACTATGCAGTAGTTAGATTTGAAGGTATTGAGCATCCTTATCATGTACTTCAGTTTAAAGGCTGTGCTTATAATGTTTTTTCCAATGAATCTGTTAGTTGCTGTGAAGTGTTCTGGTAGATGTCCTTAATCAGGTTAAAGTTTTCAGTTTACTAAGTTTTTAGCATGAATAGCTACTGAACCCATTAAGTGCTTTTCAGTACCTGTTGAGATGATTTTTTTATTTGAATCTGTTAATGAAGTTAATCACATTAATAATTTTCTATTAAACTATGCTTGCATTCCCAGAATAATTCCAGCTTCGTTAAATTGCATACTTTTCTAATATACTGCTCAGCAGTGATTTTTTTTTTTGAGATAAAAATTGATCTCAAAATAAAAGGGTCGTCTAGAAACTAAATCTTTGTTGACAGTAGAATCCTTCCCAACAACCTTAAAAAGGGTTGCCCGCTTTGCTGCATAGTGTGCAAAGAATTTCTGGCTGTTACATGTAGGTATTAGCTTGATGTAGAAGAGAAAAAAGCACAAGAAAAAAGTCATTTTCCCTTCTTTCTCTCTGAGATAATTAATAAAATTCACTTGACTCATATAGCTCTTATTTTCCTCAATAAATTTCTCTGAGACAAAAGAGGACATATGTTTGTTGCTAGTAACTGTGTCAATTAACTTGCTATGCTACTAATCCTTCATTCAACAAACATGTTTCCGAGGCATGAAGAACAAGGCAAAGTATATTTCTCAAGGAACTAATGTTCTAGAGTGAGAAAGAAAAAGAAAACAGTTACAGAATGAAATGATACATCTTCTACAGTCCTCATTAGTCTCAATGTATAGGAAGTGGTGGGAGGGAAGTTTTTGGGATGAGAATAAAGAAGATTCACATGGGATGTGATACTTGAGCTGAGTCTTTAGTATGATAACATTCACTGGTGTCCTGAACCTGAAGTTTGAAGTTAACAAAGAAGTTGGCTATTGTTTCCTCTCATGGCCTTTCTGGCTTTGAAATTTTATCTCTTTGAACCTATATCAGCATCACCCCTTTTCACCCCTTTTAGAACTTCAAATAATTTCATAGTTTATTAAACATTTGTGCACCTACCTCTGGTCCTTGATTCTGGGGATCATTTGTTCCATAGGTTTAGGGTTTTGAATGGGGAAAAAAGCATTTTTTAATTCTATTTAATTAATAGCATATTTCATTTATAAAATACTGATATTAACAAATACTATATAGAATTAAGATATTAACTTTGTTGTATTGTTATAGAATTTCACAATTTATTATTACCATAAATAGACTATTTAAATCCTAGGCTTTATATAATGTCTAAGCATATTTCATTTGTTTGTCTAATTCTAGTGCTGGACCCAAAGGAGACAACATTTATGAATGGAGGTCAACTATATTGGGACCCCCAGGATCTGTCTATGAAGGAGGGGTATTCTTCCTTGACATTACCTTCTCACCAGACTATCCATTCAAACCCCCTAAGGTCAGTATGAAGTTTTAATCCAGGTTTTGCAATATGCATTTTGTATGCATATAAAAATGTGTTTGTCTATATATATTTCCATATATATCAAATTTATATTTTGTATCTCCAGTCCCAATCAGCATATCTTTGTTTGTTAGACCACCTTCATAGCGATGATTATTTATAAAAGGGAGTAGAATATAAAAATTTTAGGTCATTCTCTTTCAACCCTACCCCTTTATTCATATTCATGGCTTTTTTTCCTCATCCTTTCTCAATGCCTCATTTCTGTGGTAAATTTTTTTTTCCTTTTTTTTTATTAATATAAAATATTTTAAAATTTACATATACTTGCCATCAATTGTAATCCCCATGTATTCCCCATCACCATCTCACCAGTGCACCA
>JAGFMF010011681.1:7479006-7502795 GCA_019455555.1 Galemys pyrenaicus
ACTCTTTACAATAGGTAAGACCTGGAAACAACCTAAATGCCCAAAAACAGATGAGTGGATCGGGAAGCTGTGGTACATATACACAATGGAATACTACTCTGTGGTAAAATTTTTAATGTAACACAAAACAGCATGTTTTGGGTAGAATCGGGGATATGGTTAGCCATTTCTAGCCCTCAAGTTAGAGTGCCAGACATGATTTAAAATTGGAGCCAGAATCAAGCCCAAGAGCCAGAATAAAGTAGGAAGGAGCCTTATTAAGGCAACACCAGCTATGAGAATTCAACTTTTCATGCCTCCATTGTTCAACTGCTCACATGAAGTCCACACACTCTATAACACAGTGTTACCCACAGAAACTTAAAAGTCATGCCAAGAAAACTCAGTAAAGAAATATTTATAAAAGCCCATTACAAGTTATTAAAAAATTATATATGAATGACTACAGAAAGTGCAAAAATACAGTATAATCAAAATATGGGAGAATTGTCACTGATTTGAACCAAGTTAAATACATTAAGAATTCTTTACATTCCTTTCTACTACCTATGTCTGCCATTTGACAAGTTTAAATTTACTCTGCACTTTGAAAAGGAAAAACCCCAAGAACACTGACTATGTATTGGCCACCAAAAAACAAGTCACATTTGACACAATTTAACCTCTCAATGCAGAGAGCAATAAAACTTACTTGAATTATAGGTTGCAGTAAACTATTTTAAAAAACAAAATAAGGCTAGACTTCACCATGACTTTGTAGAATTCCTCTCTTCCACCTCCCCTTTCTTCCCCCCGCCTCCCCTACCCCTTTCCTTTCCATGAATACTTGAATATTGTTTTCATATCAAAACAAAAGGTAATAATTATAGTTATCCTTATTTTACCAAAAAGGAAATGAAGGCACAGACAAACTGAATAGTATTATGCAGCAAGCAAGTAGTCGTATCAGCAGTAGAACCCAGGAGACTGACTTCAAAGCCCGTGTTCCTTACTACAGTACACAGTACATTTTATCCAAGCTGACAGAACTGCATTGCATAGGTTTTTCAGTACAAAACCATACTGTATCTAATACTATTTTTTTCCTTAACTGGATGGGAACCATGTGTCTTCCCGTACTATTCTGAACCAGCCCTGTTGCACTGCCAGTAATGTGTGGCCCTTTCTCTGACAGCCTTTTCAGTAAACGAAGTGTAGTGTAGGGAAGACTAGGGAAAGCTCAGATCCTTTTCAGTAAACGAAGTGTAGTGTAGGGAAGACTAGGGAAAGCTCAGATCAGACAATTGTGCTACTTGGAAGTCTGATGTAGTGTCATCTGTGAAAAATACATGTCAGAAAATGTGGGGTTTATCCAAGTTCTACATGAGAGAAATGTACACACTAAATAAAGTTTGAAGAGAAGACTACATAACAGAACTTAATACATAGAAATGTGTAATTTAATTGAGGATCTAAAAAAAATCATGACAGACCAGCAAATAATGCCTTGCTTTATATTCATATCAGTTAAATTGGGGGGCTTCAAGTCTATGGGAACCTGTGGTTCCTGAAACCTTAAAAAGACATTTTAGGATTCAGAAATCTGAACGAGTCGTACTATCTCTGGAGTGCTTGATTCACTTCCAAGCTCCTCGTTTTATGAAGAATGTATACATTGACTCAAAGCACTATAGTGGGCATCAACTATACCAGCTCTTCGCCAAAATGCCTTTGTAAAGCCAGAGTGTTCCTATCCATAGATCAGGAAACATAGATGAAGCTTAGAGAGCTTTTCCAATAACGTACAACCAACACTCTACTGAATTCTTATTCCAGGGACCATGTACTTTCCATTAAATTATATGCAGTCACCTGGATATGTTTATATTAAAATAGGACATGGGAAGAATGTGATAATCTGTTTTCAGGAACTATGGTCTGAGTTGGGACTAGACTTTGTCCTGGATGGCTGGAATGAACAAAACTAGAAGCAGAAGGTTGTCAGTTACAGAGAAGTAAATTTCAATTCTGTATGAGGAAAATCTGACCTACAGTTGGACATGCTGCCTTTGAATAGCTCTACTTCTTATATGCTGGGCTTTCCTTTGCTGGGAGTGTTCAAGAAAAAGAAGACTGAGTATGTGTAAGAATGTTACCAGAAAAAATTAAATTCTCTCACTGAATGAATTTAATTAACCAATCTCATAGAACAAAGAAAAATCAAAAGTGGATAACTCAAATCACAATTGAAATGCATGTTAATAGAAAACTATGGGAAGTTTCAAAGCAGATTACCATTACCCAATTTTTCAGTTTCATAAGTCAGATTTAGTAGATAGTTATATTACTGTAAGGCAGGAAAGTTTGTCATAAAAGGTAGTGATTTTTAAAAATCCTTCTATTAGTAATAGTTTTGAAATTCCATTTCCATGCCTCCTACTTTCCTATTACTCTAAATTGTCTATGTTCAGGGTTAAGTCTTGGCTTTTTTTTTTTTTCGGTTGCCCTGATCCTTTTGTTCTTTTTCCAAATCCCTTTGACACACATTTTGATTCATGCAACATTTCCCAGTACTCTGAAGAAATGAACCAGGGTAGCAGTAGCTATTGAAAAGAAACAACAGTGAGAACAGAGGCTCACAAATAAATCTGACTGACTTTTAATGATAATCAAATATCCATGCCATAAAATTGATTGAATCTGTTGATAACTTTTCCTGAACTCTTATATTTTAAATCCTTAGTGAGGACTTTTTAATGCTGTTGTGCTCAATATATCGCTTAAGAGACAGTAGAGTATTCCATTGTATAAGTATGCCAAATTTAAGCCACAACATAACTTTACTGTTTCAAAGTGTTTAAAATAATTCTTTTCAAAAGCTGAAGTTACTTGAAAGCAAGGCTTTATTTGAGTAATTAATCACATGATATTACTACTCTGGGAAAACATCTTTTTACCATGAGTGTTTTTATCTAGCAATAATGCATTTTGGCCAGAAGAGAAACACATAATAAATTGTTGATATATACCCCCAATTTTTTATTTTATTTTTTTTATTTTATGTATATATATATTTTACATTATTTTTCATTTTTGTACAATGCATATTTGTCATCCCTGTGAAATTCCCAGCACCAATTCACCTGTGCACCATCACCATAGTCCCTTGTGCTCTTCCTACACATTTTATTCCTTCTCCCTCCTCCTCCCCTAGGGAATGTCTCAGATTTATAGTTGTCTGTTGATTATGATTTTTAGTTGATTGTAATTAATTTTTTCCTTAGTCCCTTATTTGTTTCCTCTACATTCCTCCTATAAGTGAAACCATCTGATAATTTCCCTTTTCTTTTTGCTTATTTCACTGAGCATAATCTCTTCTAGATCCATCTATGTTGCTGCAGATTGCATGAGTTTATCTTTTTTATTGCTGCATAATATTCTATTGTGTATATATGCCACATCTTCTTGATCCAGGCATCTATTTTTGGGCATTTGGGTTGTTTCCATTGCTTGCCTATTGTGAAAAAAGTCACAGTAAATATAGGTGTATAGGTGTCCTTTTGAATTAGTGTTTTTGTGTCCTTTTGGTAATTTCCTAGGATTGGGATTGCTGGATCATAAGGGAGTTCCATTTTCAGTAGTTTGAGGAACCTCCACACAGCTTCCCATAATTGTTGGACCAGTTTGTAGTCTCACCAGCAGTGTAGTAGAGTTCCTTTTTCTCCACAGCCTCACCAGCATTTGTTGTTGCTAGTTTTTTTGAATGTGCCATTCTCACTGGTGTGAGGTGGTATCTCCTTGTGGTTTTGATTTGCATTTCTTTGATTACAAGAGAAGTTGAGCATTTTTTCCTATGCCTGTTGGCCATTTGCATTTCCTCTTTGGATAAGTATCTTTTTAGCTCCTCTGCCCTTTTTTTGACTGGATTGTTTACTTTGGTTTTGTTTAGTCTGGTCAGCACTTTGTAGATCTTTGTGATCAGTTCCTTGTCAGTAGTGTTGTGTGCAAAAATTTTCTCCAATTCAGTGGAGTGTCTCTTTGTTTTGGTTAATGTGCCTTTCTACCCCTAATTTTTTAATGCCGTATTTCATTTGGAGTTTAGACATACATTTTAATATTATAATTCAGATAACTGAATTATTTGTAAAGTAGATATTGCTTTATGTCTTATCAGGGTTGACATTTTTCTTACTCATATTAAATATGTTTCTTTCATAATCTTTAATTTTAAGTCTAATGCGTATATACTATTTTTAATTTTGCAGTTACATGTTTGTTACAAACAAAAAATACAGATAAGTCAAAGAAAAAAATTTTAATTTCCTATAATCCTAATCTCAACATTAATTATTCATGCCTTTTTTTATGTCTCCTGAGATTTTTGTTCTCTGAAAAAGTGCATTGATACATTTGTATGCGCATGCACACACGCATGCACGCACGCACACACACACACCCATATTCCCCACAGTTTCAGAATTACTTTTAAACCTAACATCATATTTTCACCCAACACTTTTATTTCCAACTTCAACAAACATATAACTACATTACATTTAGAGAGACCACCAATTATTTCATTGTATAAGTATGCCAAATTTTATTAATTCCCATGACTGTTCATTTAAACTCTTACAAAATATTTGTTATAATCAGTGACATGTAGAACATCCTTATAATTAAATATTTTGTGAACTGTGCAATTATTTATTGAGCCTAAATTTGTTGTCCTTGAACATATGGGTAAATGGATTTATACACATTTATAAAGTTTTGATAAAGACTGACAAAATGCCTGTCAGAAAAATTGTATCAATTTATATCATGACTATCAATATAGGATAGATAGTAATTCCCCCACACCGTCCCCTAATCATATTTAATCTCTCTCTGGCAGTTGGGTAGATGAAAAGTGGTATCTCATGGTTACTTGATCTTGTATTTATTTCACTGCTCATGAGATGTGGAATATTTTTTATGTGTACTGTTGTCTAATTATTTCTTATTTTATGAATAACAGGAAAGTGTTTTTCTTAAAAGTCCAAATGAAATAAATAAACAATTGTACTTGAAATTTTCAGAAGAAAATAAGGGAATATATCATATTCCTATGTTATATTTTTTCTCTGAAAATATATATCTTGTGTCTAATGTTTTGGCCTTTAAGAGTAATAACATACAATAAAAACTTATTTATTATACCTTGCAAATACTGCATTTTTTACATATGGAAGATTTGTAGCAAGCCTGTATCCAGCAAGTTTATCAGGCTTTTTGTTAAGAACGTGTACTCATTTCATGTCTCTGTGTCACATTTGGTAATTCTCAGAATAGTCCAAACTTTTTTATTATGGCTATTGTCTATTATAATGATCTGTGATCATTGCCTTCAATGTTATGGTTGTAATTATTTATGGGCATGACAAACCATGCCATATAAGACAGCAAGCTTAGTTGATAAATGCTATGTTCTGACTGCTCCTTAGATGGGTACATTCCCCATTCTTTCTCCCCCTTTTATGGTCTCTCTATTCCCTGACACAATATTGAAATTAGCCCAGAGAATAACCCTCAAAGTTGGCTTCTAAGTGTTCAAGTGATTAGGAAGAGTTGCACATCTCTCACTTTAAACAAAAAGCTAGAAATAGTATTAAGTTTAGTGAGGAAGGCATGTTGAAAGTCAAAACAGGTTAAAAGCCGGACCTCTTGTACCAAACAATTACGTGGTAAATGCAAAAGAAAAGCTCTTGGAATAATTTAAACATATTTCTTCAATGAACAAACAAATGTTATGAAAGTAAAACAGTCTTACTGCTGAAATGGAGAGGGTTTTAGTGGTTTGCTTAGAAAATCAAACCAGCCACAACACACCTTCTATCAAAGCCTAATCTAGAAGACAGTAATGTTCTTCAGATGCTATGAAGGATGAGAGAGATTAGGATGCTTCAGGGAAAAAAAAAAAAATTGAAGCTAACAGAAGCTGCTTCATGCTGTTTTTTAAGGAAAGAAGCCATCTCCATAACACAAAAGTTCAAGGTAAAGCAGCAGGTGATAATATGAAAGTTCAGCCATTATCCAGAAGATCTAGCCAAGACCATTGATGAAGGTGGTGACATTAACAGTGTAGATGAAACAGCCTTCTATTAGACAAAGATGCCATCTAGGACTTTAATAGCTAGAAAGGTTTGAAATTTCAAAGGCTATTAATGACTCTTGTTAAGGGATAATGCCATCGGTGACTACGTTGAAGCTTCCACTCATTTATCATCTCAGAAATGTCAGTCCCTTAAGAATCATGCTAAATGTATTCTGCCTGTGCTCTATAAATGGAACAACAAAGCCTGGATGACAGCACGTTTGTTTACAGCATGGTTTACTGAATATTTTAAGCCCACTGTTAAGACCTAGTCAGGAAAAAAAAATTTCATTTCAAAATATGACAGGCCTCATTGACAGTGCACCTCATCTTCCAAAAGCTCTGATGGAGATGTACAAGGAGATGAATTTGTTTTCATTCCTGCTAACACAACTTCATTCTGCACCTATGGATCAAGAAATAATTTTGACTTTCAAATCTTATTTAAGAAATACACTTTGAAAGGCTATAGTTACCATAGATAGTGCCTCCTGTAATGGATCTGGGCAAAGTAAATTGAAACCTGGAAAGGATTCATTGTTCTAGATGCCATTAAGAACAGTAGTGATATGCCAAATGATTCTTTATAATATAAGTGGATTTGTCAATTATTTGCATAAAACCCTGCAGTGATCCCAACTCACTGAGTAAGAGGACACAAAATCTTAGAGAATCAGTCATCCTGTTCTCAGTATACTCTTTGAAATCACTCTCTTAACTCTAAAGGTGCTTCTTCCTCAGAGCTTTGTGTTTGCTCTTCCTTCTGCCTGCACTTGTCTTCCCCCAAAAATTCACATGGCTCACCCTGTTTCTCCCTTTAGATATTTATTCAAATGCCCCTTTTTCAGAGAAGCTCTTGTGTCACAACACCATCCACCCTGTGCTCCTTGCCTGGCATTACATATGTCTTCATTTATGTGTTTATTCTGTTTCCCTTTTTCCAGCTAACATGTTAGTGCCGTGACCACAAAGATTGTCTATTTTGATGTTCCTCCTGTATTCCTAGCACCTAGAACAATGTCTGGAAGTTTGGAATTCATCAGCACTACAGCTTTGCCATAAAGATGATGTTGATTATCCCACTTATGTCAAAGCTCAGAAAACTATTCTCATGGTGTTAAGCTGCATAGATAGAGAGTAGATAGCAGAACTGTAATACAAACCCAGTTTTAGACTGTCATTCCCCAATTACAGAAGTTTTCATGTTTTGTTTTGTTTTTCTTACAATGTTTGCTTTCTTTTCTGGGTGTAGTTCCCATAGAATTTCTAAGATCAATTCACCAGTGCACTGTCACCATAGTCCCTTGTGCTCTTCCTGTCTCTGCCATGATCCCAATCCCTCCCTCATCCCTGCAGAATGTCTCAGTTTGTAGTTGTTTATTTTCATTTTGTTTTGTTGTAATTTTCGTTGCTTTTATGATTACTTTTTCCTTGATCCCCTATATTCCTCCTATAAGGGGAGGCCATCCAGTATTTTTCTTTTTCCTTCTGACATTTCACTTAGCATAATCCCTTTAAGCTCCATTCATGTTTCTATGAATGGCTCTAGTTTATCTTTTTTGATTGCTGAATAATATATTCTGTTTATATATATACCACATTTTTTCGATCCATTTGGACATTTGGGTTGATTCCAGTTATTATAAATAATGCTGCAATAAACATAGGGGTGTATGTATTCTCTTGAATTAATGTTTTTGTGTCCTTTGGGTAAATCCCTAGGAGTGGGATTGCTGGGTCATGTGATAGCTCCATTTTTAACAGACTGAGGAACCTCCATACAGCTTTCCACAGTGGTTGAATCAGTTTGCATTCCCACCAGCAGTGCAGGAGAGTTCCTTTTCACCACATCCTTGCCAACATTTGTTGTTACTAGTTTCTTTCATCCCTGCAAGAGGGATCCCTTATTCTTAGGTTTTACACTCTGGCATAATTTCATTATAATCAGATCATTCTCTAAGCCAGGTTTTTTTGAGAGGGAGATAGAAGAGGAAATATCAGGAAGAAAGATGTTAAAAAGTGATTTGGATGCCTGTCTATCAGTTTTGCCAAGGGCCCTCTTTCCAAAGGCACCAGGATCTTTTCTCCTAATTAGTGTTCCTAATTTACAGACACTAAGATTAATTCTGTGTTGAATAGTAAACACTGACTTCTGGATTTTCGCTAGCTCCAAGGTAAAGAATTCACTTCGTAGGTTATTTTCACACTTAACTGGTGCCAGAACTACCTTCTATCCTCAATATCATGACTGGGCCATATATACAGTACTGCTTATCTCTCATAAGTCTGATTTTTCTTTTTAATTAATTCTCCATTTCTTTTTTTATGCCTTGTTATACTTGGATGGTGTATGAAATTTCAGAATGAATGATGAATAAAAAAAATATCAAAACAGTTACCATTGTTTTAGGGCTTTAAAACAATACACATGCTCTCTTTGTGCTTACCCTTCCCCCAGTTACCAAAAAATTTAAGAATTATTAAGAAGTAGGAGAGACATGGGGATTACAATTGATGGCAAGTATATGTAATTTTTTTTTAAATTTATATTAATAAAAAATAAAATAAAATGACATAAAAAAAAAGAAGTAGGAGAGAAATACCAACTTTATTCTAAGCCAAATTAAATGTGCCTAGAATCTAGTCAGAAAATGGCCATTAGTTCACAGACCTTTCAATGTAGTCTATTTTTGGAGCAACCCCCTTCCTCCCTCACTTTCTATAGTTTAATGCACTTCCAAATTTCAGAGAAATGCCTTCAGTTCATCATTGTCTCCTCTGAAATTGCCAAAACCAACTTAGTGTATTAAATCTGGATCAACTCAAGCACCTAAAGCTCTGCCCAAACTTTAATGGGGGTCAGTGTGCAGTCAGTCCCTCCCTTTTCACATGCTCCTGTCAAAGTCTTTCTGTGGAGGTACAAGCTTCAAGCAGTTATTTTGCTGTGCCCCTCCAAACTCAGGAGTTCTTTTCTCTGTGGAATGTGATCTCCTTCCAAATGGAAGTTGGTGTTTGTTGATAACACTGTCAGCATAACTGGGAGGAGTAAACACAGCTAAATTCCTTACAAGGGATGTTCTTCCATAGAGAGGTTAAATGAACAAAGGAAACTGGATTGAAGCATTCAGGTGTATAGAAAACAAGGAGTTCTCTTGCCTTATAACCAGGAAAAGATGGTAACTCACTTATCAGAGAAGGTGACTTTTTGAAAAGAAGGTTCACATATGTATCTACACAAGTGACACTCTCCCAAGAGTTTTCTGAAGAAGAATAGGGTAACTTCAAGTTGCAGACTTAAAGATTCCCAAACATCAAAGGGTAGGATTCCCTGGTCCCCGCAAACAGTGAACACTGGGAACTCTGAGAGAAGCACCAGTAGTCATGGAAAGTTCAGGGACTACATGGGTCAGGGACAAGACCATAATAGTGAAAGAATAATATTGTGAAGAGAGAAACTGCACAACTGAACTGGAAGAAACTTCAGATTTGTCATTTTCCTAACCTCATAGGAAAGCACTTCTGATGGGACTAGATGAGGATATGGAACAGACACCCTGTGTTGGTTAAGTGAGTTAGTATTAAAACTAATCATATCTATTTGAGGTGGTAGATTGGATGAGGAAATGGTATGTACATGTAAGAAAAAAATGTGGCATCTTCTACTTGAATGTGTTAACTTATTTGGGTAGCTAGATATAATGTTATTTTAGTTAAGTTTGAATAGAATGAGGATGTCTGAGTTAATTTTTAAGGCTGCCAGCCGAATATCAACTCCTTTATAGCAAATGATCAAGTTTCTTGATTTTTTTTTCCCTTAAGTTGAAACTGAATCTCTTGATATTGTAGCAGCTTTATAGAGATTTGCTTAAGCATTCCTATGAAAATTTGTCAGGGAGAAAATGAATATTCTTGGTTTCCAGCTAGCCAAGATCAGAATCATTGTGTAATAATGTCTTGTCATTGAATTCTTGCCCTGTAGAAAAATAAGGAGAAACAAAATTAGACAAAATAGAAAGATTGTAAACAAAACAGTTACAGATCAGATAGCCTCATGGTTTCATCAGATATAGCTATTCAAGCAATAAGAAAAATTTGTCTTATGGTATAAGTAAGGTGAAAGAAACCTGCCCAAAATTCTGACTGGTTGGTTGCTTTTTAAAATACCAACTTCAAGACTGATTTATGAACCCAGATTCATTGATGCCTTATTACTTTCAGGCCCTTGATACATAAAAATGAATAGGATACAGCCCTAGGGAACATAGATAATGGAAGAACAAAAAAAGAGGGTTAATACAGTAGGCTAGAAGAGAAGGAAAACTGAGCTTTTGAGATAAAGACATTGGGAGCAAGACCTGACTTCTTTCCTTCCTTTATTCAGTAAACACATTTATGATGAATAATCCAGATACTGAACATACAAAGAGTACTTTTCTTGTATAAAGTTTACCTTGAAGATATTATAAGGCAGGATTTCTCGACTCTGGCACCACTGATATTTTGGGCAAAGTAAATCTGTTTTGGCACCCCCAAATTTGAGGCAAAAATATCACTAGATATTGCCAAATGCTCCCTCTAGTAGGGAGGTCACCATGGTTGAAAAACACTATTTTAGCAGTAGCATCTGTGTCCACTCTGGTTTCTCATCTGAATGACCAGGTGGGGACACATTATTTGCAAGGAATCCGTGGGACATATGAGTGGGAAATATTCATTAGGCCCTATTGCAAATCTGCAGTCCAAGTGAGTCTTGTGAGCAGTAGATACTTAGAGATTAAAACCCTAAAATTGCCTCAGCCCTTGAAGTGTTATTGTCAGCCCAGACTGAATTTTTGAAGCTATAAATTTCCAAAGTTGGTTTCCCAAAACGACAGACTGATAATTAAAAATGATTAACAGATTCACATTTTCCTTTTCATTATATTCTCAGTGTTCTGGGATTAGGAAATTATTTTCCTTATATTCAATAATACCTCACAAATATCATATTCTTATTAAATGAAAAATACTATTGTTAATAGATCATAAAAGCATGAATGATTAAATCAAATTTTCTCACAGGTATCTAAATAAGAACTGAAATAAATCAAAATAATTCCTTTAACCTAAGGTACAGAGGACGGACCAAATGGCTTTCTTCAAGCTGCCCCTTGGACCTTTGAAATTAATGTCAAATTCTGTTGACACTATGGTAGTTATGGAGAATTGTGAAGTGGATATTATACTGTGTATTTTAATGCCTAGTATTTTATACCAGCCTTACAGTATAGTTTTGCATTCATTGTATCACTTGATCCTGTCATTTTGTGAAGTAGTTTTCATTTTCACAGGAAACTAACATTTTGATTAAATAATGTGATTAGTACCACATTGCTAATAAGTGCCAGGACCAGGAGTAGAACCCTGGTCTCCTGATTCCCAGTCCTACAGCCACTGTTCTTCATACCTAAAGTAGCTGAGCTGTGACATGATCTTACTAAACACAATAGTTCAGTTTGCTGCCAACATCCATATGTCACACTTCCCCTTGCATTCTTTCCTGTAGTTAATGAAAAAAAACATTCTTTTTGCTTTATTGTTGTGGAAAACTCAAGTTAAGGTTTTTGTTTTGGCATTTGCCAAATTGTAAACCCATATAATTACAGCACACTGTATATTCATGTTTTCCCTATACTTGGTCACTAGCTTATTTTAAACTCTACAGACCCTACAGATGATCTGAAATAAAGTTTATGCTGGGACAGGATATATAAAGCAGTATGTCTTTTTCAAGTTCTTTCTAGTTACTTTCTTTATTTCTGTACTTTTTTTCTTATTGCCTTTAAAATATCAGTACTTTGATGATTTGCTTTTATAGCAAGATATTTTATTTTGAAAAGTTTTAAATAGATGATACAAACACAGTGAAAGAGCTCTAACATAATAAAAGGTGTTTGATGGAATTAAGTCTCACTCCCTCCCTGTTATGCAGCATTTACTCCCTTTCCCAAGACACCTTTTTCCTATATTTCTTTTTTTTTATCACCAAGAATGACCATATGTATCAGCTCCATTGTGATTGACTGTTTCATTGAATGAATGTACCATAATCTATCTAACAGGTTCTTACAATAGCCATTTAGATTACTTTCAGTCTTTTGCCATATGAATAATGCTTCACTGAGTATCTTCATAGATACTGGCTTTGAGGTCTTGTGTTTGTGTATTATAATTCCTTTAACTATTGCCTAAATTGTACCAACATATTCTCCCACTTTAAATCTACCTACCTATATTCCCTATATCCTCACCAATGCTATGTGAAACCAAATATTAGACCTTTGGCAATCTGATAGAATGTTTAATTATAACTATTTAATTTTTTAAAGATTTATTTTTATTTATACGTATAAGGAACTGGGGTGTAGGCCAGAAGTGCAGGGGGTGAGAGGATTCACTGAAGACAAAGTGGGGAGCAGAACAGGCAGATCCACTGAAATACACTGCTGAGGGGAGCAGCAGGCGAGGCAGGAGAGGTCTGCTAAACCATGTGGGTGAGCTCTCTGGCTGGGGATCAAACTCATGCTGCAGTGGCTGCTGATTGCAGTAATGCTGACTTTAAACCTTGTGCCACCAGGGAGACCCCCCAGTTATAACTGTTTCTCTTGTTATGAGTAATGTAATAACTTCACAAATCTGAAGGTTGGCTTTTTTCTTACTGAAAAGAAACCTTATACAAACCTATATTCTAGGCCAGTCCTGACACTTTGCAACCTTATAGCTGTTCATAACACTAAACTTTCTCAAACTTAGTATTTCCATTTGTGGAAAGAGAGGATTTAACAATGAGTAAGAATTAACAGTTAATGTTTAACTGTTAATAATATGTGATGGTTTCCCATTGAACTTAAAATCCAAACTTCTTACATTGGCCTACAAGACCTTATGATCGCCTCTACTCTTACCAAACTGCCACCTTCCTCTCTCTCCATTTTGCTCTCTGGACCTTAGGATTTGCTGAACCCACTGTCTAGAACATGTTTGATCCATTTCTTCATGTGGCCAATACATTCTCATTCTTCATGCCTCCTTTTTAGTATTATCTCATGCAAGGTGCATTTTGTGACCTCCATGTATATATAATTAGTCCCACACTGGCTATTTTCTGTCAAATCATCCTGGTAATTTCCTTCAAGGAATTTTTCATAGTATGACATTTTTATTCATTTGTTGGTTTTGTTTCCTGCCTACCAATACTAGCCTCTAAGCTCCATGAGAACAAATGCTGCATGTGTCTTGTAGTACCTAGCAGATGGTAGTGTTGATGAAGTAAATAATCATTTTGCTTGCCATATATTTAACACTTCTAAAGTCTGTTTTTGCTGTGTTGATTTATAATATTGAGGTGTTGTTCAGGAAGAGTATGTGTTCTCATTCTCTCTTGGAGAATTAGATATACCTGGAAGGGCAGAGTGTTTCTTCTCTATGAAATTGTCTGTTGTAGGGCATCTTGTAAACCCAGTAGAAAGCAATGCATCTTATTTTAAAGTTAGATAAAAAATAATATAATTTATCTTAAAATGCTTAAAATTAAGTGCTACAGATATTGGCATGAAACTTAATTAGCTGGCACAGCAAGAAATTGTTCCATGTTAATGAAAAAAACTTGAGTTTTTATTTCCATCTTGTTTGAAATATATTCTTGATTTTATAAAGTAGAGTTTGGGCTATATTTTATGCATGCCATCTGTTGACACAAATTATAAGCAAATAATTTACATCTTTAAATATAGGTTCAAATAATATTCAGTGCACTGGCAAAATTTTGCAAAGCGAGAAAATATTATCTAATAACCAAATACCTTTTCCTGTAGATAGGTATCTTTGGGAACATAGTATGAATATGTTCACCTTTATCTGCCATTTTTATCACTTCAGAATTTGAAGTGAAATCATGAAAACCATATCATCGCATGTGCTTGTTTTTAAAGCCAGGCTTCGGCAAAGAAAGTATGTAAACTTTGTCTTTGCTGCCGTGTTGTCACATTGTACAACTGTCACTTCTTAAGTTTTATTTAAACAGAACAGTCCTGTGAGAGAAAAAAAATCATGTGTAGTAAAATGGATAAATTGTGGTGTAGTCATACAGTTCAGTGTCATGTAACAGTGAAATAAAAATTGTAGAACAAAGAGTAATACACATGAACCTCACAAAACACAATATTGAGGAAAAGACACAAAAGGATATACACTGCATGATTCCACTTATGTGCTTTTTTATTCCATTTATATAAATTCAAAAATGGGAGACACTAATGTAAAGAAGTAGGAGTCAGAATAGTGATTACATTTGAGAAAATGATTACAACTGAGAAGAAAAAGGTAAATTTCTGAGGTCCTGTCAGTCTTCTGTATCTTGGTAGGTGGTGGTTACTTAAGTGTGTACACTTTATAAAATGTTTATCAGCTGTGCACTGGTGGTTTGAATGTTTTTCTTTATATACATAATATTTGGGATTTTTTTCAATATTTTCTATTTATAAAAACCTGTATTATTACACTTAAGTCAGGTCTCCTCCATCTTCTGAAAATTACTGCTCTTAACCTCAATGTAGGTCTTTCTTTTCCTGTTAAATTTATATCATATGTTTTAACCTGTAGTTTAACATGTTTAGATTCTTTACTTTTGATCAGTGTGTTAACTGTCTGTCCAGCTGTGTTATTTATAGCTTTTATAAACATACTTTTATGTCTCTGTTTAAGTCATTGGTAAAATATGAAAAAGATAAGACTAATAACAAATTATCCTAGTAAAGAACTTCTTTATTGATTTGGACCTGCTAAATAGCAACAGAACCTGCTAAAATTTACTTACTAAACTAACCCACATCTGTTTAACTGGGTTATCATCCAGCCTGGAATTCTCTCTCCTGCCCTCACGGATGCACTCAGTGATGTTGCAACAGCCCAATTTGCTTTTGGATCCTACTGTTTAATATCTCTCAGTCTTAAATACCTTCCCCAGACATAAAAATCTAATTTATTGGCTGCTAGGCTACTGTGTTTATTTTGGCACTAGGGCACTGAGAGCCATTGACAGTAATAAAGGAAGAAGATTTCTAAGACTTTTGAAATTATGTATATGTTTAACCACAACAGGAAGAAGTTGTTAGTGGGTGTAAACAAAGAATGATGTGGTCATTTCAGTGGTATAGATGGTTGGAGTAGCACCAGCATAGCAAACAGAATCTGCTTATGACCCTCAATCTTTGACTCAGTAATTTTTCTGAAAAACTTTTAAAATGCTCATCATAAACCATACTAGAGTTCAGATATCCTATATCTACTTTATTCATCTAGTTTATAATTTTATAACTATTAAAAAGGAAATGGATAACGCATGGCACACTTTGTTTTTGGCATAGCCATGTTTAATCCCATTAATCACTATATCATTTTTAAAGTACTAACTTTATCTGCTTAGTAATCCTTTCTAGAGCTTTGCTTAAAATGATATCATTCTCCTTGTTAACAAAAGAAATATGATTAAATATAATTTAATAGTGTTAAAAAACTGTGCCTTTTCTCTGCCATCTGTTAACATTTCACTGTTATCTACTCCAAGCAATGATTTTTTTTTCCTTAATTTGCCATACTTTTGCTTGAAAAACCTTATTTTCTATAGCCTTTCTTTTCTTTTATAAAACTTATTTCTGGACCTGTCTAAACCCCAGAAATTATTTTACTGGCGGGATGTTAAAACAGTTTAAAAGGTAAAGATAAGACAGACAAACCACCCTGGAAAAAAAGAGATCCAACACAAGTCATCATCAAACTTACAGACCAGTGAGGGAATAAACACACCAGTGATGATGTTGAATGTTAAATAAATGGAAGTGTATTCCTAGTGTTCCTTTGTCCTAAACGACAGGCTTTCATCTTTATAATTGGTGGCAAACATTCTTCAGAGCCAGAGTATTTATACTTTTGTGTTTTCCCTAGAACCTGGTACAGACCTGTGTAGACTATAGGTGACAATAACTACCATCTTGGATCGTTTAATAAGTTAATTGATTACTTTGAAATTTTGTGCAGTAAGGACAGAGTAGACAAAAGCAGATTCATGATATATGCGGCATCATCTCAAAAAAGAATTCTCACCTCCCTATTTATTGTATTTGTATGTTGTATTTATTTACATAAATGTAACAAGTGAGTTGAGTCATATTTGAGCAAATATTTGAGACGTGTAGGGATTTGGTAACTAATCAAAGTCGGTGATTTTAACCAATATAAAAAACTACTAGTCATGTCACACATACTTCTGAGGTAAAACATCCTAAATTATCCAAATTAAAGGTTAAATACAAATCAGATTTTTAAAAATCTGTAAAATACATTCGGAGAAAAAAAATCTTTCCTTTTTCACTTTCATCCTTACCCCTAATTAGATGAGGAAGAACTCATTATTTGATGGTTATAGTTTCTTACACAGAATTAGCATTTATTTATCCACCTTAGAGATATATATCCAAGTCCTATTAGATGTGTGATACTATCAGTAATACAAAGAAAAAAGTCTTTAGATAATAGAAAGGAAAAAACACACACCCTGTAGTTTAAATGTAACAGGTAAAGAAAAAGGATTGAGTACCATGATTGGAATGGCAAGGAATGTTTAATGAAAGATAGTTACCATTCCTGTAAATAAAGGAAAATATACAGTTATCAAAATGCAGGATGGCAGAACTTTGAAGTCTGGAAAAAGCAAGCATGTTCTAGAAATCTAAGCATAGTGGAACTTGAGACATCACATCTAGAGCAGTATACTTAGAAATACTTTGAAGATAGAAAAATAGCAATAACAACAAATTTGTTCATTGTATGTTTGAAATTTTAATAAAGAGTTAAAAAGTAGTATAAAATATAACAAACTAGAAAATATTTTCTCATACAGGCACATACGTACTTACCCAACATTTTGGAATGCTCTTACTGGACAAACTGGGAATAAGCAGGGGAAGAATTCCGAAAGTTTTCGAATATGCGTGTTTATTATACACATATATTGGGCAATAGTGTTGTTTACTTACAAAAATTCTCAAAGACATAGTCTTAAAACAGTACATAAACCTTCAGTTTGTGAGCTTATGTCATTGAAACTGCATTTTCATGGTGTACCAAATCTGTAAGACATTGTGAAGAGGAGATGCATTTTTTTCCGTCCTCAGTTACCATTAGAAAGAAGGAGCTTAATAACTCTGTAGCAGCAATATCTAATACTAACAGCATTGTAACCAAAAATATCTTGTAATTTCTCTAAGCTAGGTATAAAGTAAGCAGATATATATTGTAATAGTCAACAGTGCTTGAGAAAGTACTATTCCTCCTTGTTAGTATTTTTTAGCAGTAGAAATACAATAATTAGAATTTTGGGTAAAAAGTAAGACTTATTCTTGTGTCCTCTCCCTCATAACTTCTTTCTGAACTGCTTTTTACCTAACCACACCATAAATAGCCCAGCATGAGATTATAAAATAATGGTACAGATTTTAACTGCATATATAAGTAATGAGTCTTTAGTTTTACCACATCTAAGAAGGTAAAGCCTATTAGGGTTGTCCTTGAATACCTTAGAACTTGTCAATATGATGATCAGCATAACCTCACCTTACTAATGATGAGACATTAGTTTTTATTTCTTTGTCCTTCAGTACATTTATCACTCACTAATTCTGGCCAAAAAATGGTGAACTGACTCATACAGGATTTTGGAGAGAAGCAAATTCTTTTAATACTGACAGGATGAAAGTACATGAATATTATGAGGGGAAAAAAGCAATCATTTCACCTAGACCTCTCAAAGTTTCAAATTCTTTGTACTCTTTATTTGAAGCAGATACAATACAGTGATATACTTCTAGAATTTCATTAGTTTCTATTTGAAGGATTTATGAAATATTCTTGATTTTAACGTTACAGTTCATGTGAGACTATCATAATCTGTAGGAATATATTAATCACAAGACTGAAAATTACACCGAAATTTTAATAACGCATTTGTCGGTGCTAACTGCACCTTCTGCTCAAAAAAATAGGCACATGCACTGTAACCCTAATGGTTTGAATATCACAAGTTCACAATCAGTTGTCATTTTTTATTGTGGCTTATATAATCCCTTTTCATCTATTAAAAGTCCATATTTTTCCAAGTTATGTGTTTATTGAACAAATACATGTTAATGTTCTACTCTTCCCCACCAAGGGATGAAACTGGTGTCACTATAATCCTTGCCTATAAAGATTTCATATAAATTTGTTCCCTTTATAAATAAACATTCTTTGTTAGTCTAACTACAAGACTTCATTTTTAAAGTCTATACTTAGAACAGTCACTTTCGTAAAATGAAGTTGATGCTATTTATTTTTAAAAAGCTACAGATTGTGGAATTGTTTGCGTTTTGAAATGTAATATTTGTTGTCATACTGCAGAAGCCAATTTTCTACAGTACAAAGTTGAATGTTGCAAATTATAGGGAAAGAAAGCAGCTTAGAAGGTTTTGTTTTAAATGTAAGATACTACTTCACATGTTCTCTAGGCATAGATTCAGGCAGCAGGAATAAAACATTAGAAAATGAGGATGTTTTTTCATATACAATTCTGAATCATTACTACTTGACTCCATTTTTGTTCTTGTTTCTATCAGTACATTTCCATACAAACTTAAAGAAATTTAACCTATTGTTTTTGGTTGATTGGTTTGTCTTAAGGCAGTAGTTTTACAAAGACTACTTAAGGGGAAAAAATAATAGGCTTCAGAAGCACTAAGATGTCAGTGAAGTAAGATAACCTAGAAAGTAGAAATAGGGAAAAGAGAAGTAGTTTCAGATCGTAGCAGAGAATAGATTGGGGACAAATGAAGAATAGGAGGAGGACAGCAGATGACACGGAAAGAGAGTGCCTGAGATAAAACAAAATGGGCATAAAACTTTACATAGAAAACAAACCATGTTGGGCCTCTTCCCCACCAGGTGGCCTAGGAGTTAAGTCTCAGTACTTTCATGCTGTCACTGCTATGGCATGAGTTCAATCCCTGGCCAGGGAGCTAACCCACATAAGTGGTAACCTGTCTTGTTTGTTGCTCCCTTAGCAGTGTATTTCAGTAGATCTGCCTTTTATGCTCCCCACTTTGTCTCTGGCTAATACTCTCACCCCCTCCAATGGTTGCCTTACACCCCAGTTCTTCTATGCATAAATAAATACATCTTTTTTTAAAACAAATCTTATTTAAAAACAAAACATATTGTTGTTGTTAATTAAAAAAAAAACTTAAGTAGAAAATAAATACATGCAGTCATCATTAGATTAAAACAAATTTTAATCATCATTCACAATATTAAATATTCCTTCAATAAAATTAACAAGTAGTTGTTCAGTATTTTCCAGAAAAGCAAAAAGAGATAGATTGAGACAGTCCTTCAATTCTTGATATATTATGCCATGATACACATGCCATATTTTTTATTGGATTATTTTTTATTGAGATAATGTTAGTTTACAACATAGTATAAGCTTTAGAGATACAGCTTCAAGACTCTTTAAAGGTATGTTACTGCACCAGGCCCACCGCCAGGCACCATGGCATGACACACATGCCATGTTACTGAATTTCTTAGTAAAAGCATAGAGAATCAGCACCATTACTCTCTCTCAGATACATGCAGGGTTTGGAGACTTTTGTGGTATTTATGAACACTCTGCCACTTTTAAAGAATGTCTTTTTTGTGTGTTATGTAGCACTCACCAAGAGAATGGGCATTCAGCCAACTCTATAATTGTTGTTAATTTACTGTATCATTAACAGAATTAGTCATTGTTTCATTTTAAATTGTGTTGAAATATAGCTTACTTCTACACTGTTGTGGGCTATATGAAAAATCAAACTGTCATTTCTAACTAGTTATGATGAACACTGTATTGTATGTGTATTGAATTATTAATCTCTTTCGATAAATAACTGCCACTTCATTTGTCTACAAACATAAAATTTATTACCTCTTCACAAAGGATAAAGGAATGCTGTGTGTTATTTCCATTTTATATTTAGCATATCTATAAATATGCTGTATCTTATAGAGTTGCCTTTGTAGTGTATGACCCATAAAAAATGTAAACAAAATAAAAAAGGCAGCGTTGTCCTTATGTTTATGTTTATGTCACTGCCTTTAATTTAACAGCAAGTATCATATGGCCACTCATTTATTACACACTTTACACGGAATCCATTAAGTATCTCAGCTGTTGGGCTTCATAATTAATTGTTGTTATGTATGAGACACTTTTGCAGTTATAGAGCAGAAATGAATCATCTTGTCTTAGAAATGTAGGTTCGTTGGACATCTGTTAAATTATGTCTCCTCTATGCAGTACTAATTAATAAATAAGTGTTGTTGGATCAACACAGCCCCACATAATGACTTAAGTTCAGTGTTCCAGAGCACACTGCCAGCATCTGATTTGAGGGGTGGAAGGGAATGAGGCTCCTGGTGGGAGATTGAAATGTGGAGAGTATGGATTCTGGTTTCATTGGACTCCCAGGCATTGATTGAACACCTGTGGTATATGTGTTCAATGATGTAAAACAGTGGAATATTTAAGTAATATTTTGTGTACATGTTTAAGTTCAGATATCAGAGAGTCTTCATTTCTGTCTCAGTTATTTGGAATTCAGCAGGTTTTAAATCCATATATGATCACATTGCTGGAAAATTGTCCAAGCTACAAAACCCATTTGTAGAAAACTCATAAAGCTGACTTTTTAAAAATTCCTTAATTGTTTTTAAGGAATGTAACTTTTAAATATGTAACTTTTTAAATAACCTTTAAAAGGTTGTTGAATCCAAGCTTTCAAATGGTAAAGTTGTATTCCTACTACTGAAGTTTTCCTGTTGCTTTTTTTTTTAACTGATTGTGGAAGGAAACGTCATCTACATGCAAAACAATATTGATTTTGTTTCCAGCTACCATGTCCTTACCAGATAATATCTTGTTCCAAATAAAGTAATTGAGATATTATCTATAATTTAAGGGATTTCTATAAATATTTGTAAGTCAGTACAAATGGTTTTGTTGCCTTGAATTTTGGCATATGTGACATAATCTGATTTCGAATTTGTGTTCTCTTTGAGACTTATGAAGAAATAAATGCAAAACACTTCACAATCCAAGGTACCTGGGACTTATATAGAAAACTAAATAATGTACACTGAGGATGAACTCACACTCAAACATAATCCACACTACAATATATTCTACCATTTCTGAAACTGAAGGCAATATAAGAAATCAGAATAGACAAGACAATCATGTAAAGAGATAAAGGAATATAAAATATAATGGAAGAACAAGTTGCTAATAAAAAATAGAATTTATACTCACTAATAAAAAAAAAAGAATTTATACAGCCTTTCAATCTACCATCTGCAGTGGACCTGCTATCAAGGTACAGATTTTCATGAAAACCCTCCAGGGAATGTATATCACTCTCAACGTTGGATATGATAGAAAATGTACAGGCCAGTATCAGGATAAGGGAGGATTCCTCCTGATCAGCAGTAACTGATCTTTGCTGACAAATAACTGGAAGATGAACAAACTTCTCTGACTATAACTTTCTAAAGACATCCACTCTTATCTTGTCTTGAGACTGCATGGTGGTGCTAAGGAAAGGAAGAAGACTTACACCACTCCCAAGAAAAATAAATGTAAGAGAAAGAACGTTAAACTGGCTGTGCTGAAATATTATAAGATAGATGAGAACGGTAAAGTCAGTCACCTTCATCAGAAATGCCCATTCGATGAATGTAGTGCTGGAGTTTTATAATCAGCCATTTTGACAGAAATTATTGTGGCGTATGTTGTCCGACCTATTGTTTCAACAAAGCAGAGGACAAGTAATTGTGTTAGGGTTAATAATAAAAGACATTAACACACACACTGGAAAAGAACCACATTGAACTTTATTCAAGAGAGAGATGTTCCTGGAACATTCTATATAAATAGGATTTTTTTGAATTCGATAGGAAGGAAACTAATAATATTGGTCCCTAATCAAGTCATCCAAATATCATCCCGTGCAGGAGTTGAGAATAATCTGTTGCTACATGTAGCAAAGGGCCCTGGGAATTAAATAAGATGCTCCCATCTTCTGAGAAATATACTACTCAAGTAGGAGTAGTACATTTTGAAAACCTTTAAAACAGTAACTGTATCCTGCAGTCAGGTATACCAGGCTTTGCAGTTGCATTTGGTGCAGAATGGGTGTCATCTCTATGTGTATGGTTTCTCAGTGATGTTTTAAGTCCTTTAGCGCCAGTTATTCAAGGCAAGGTATAGTTATCTTCCTTAACTCCAGGTTTGTTTTTGTTTTGTTTTTTTTTAATTGATTTGGTATTGTTTTCCTGTTTTTTAGAAGTTTCTTCAAGAATTGTGATTCCTTTCACTTAGAATGAGGTTTTCCAGGTTTTATTTGTCACAAATACTTTCAAATAATCTTAGGATGTGGTGGTGTTGAAGTGTTCTTAACACAGTTTTTTAAAAAGAGCGCTTGAAATCTCAAGGAGGATGATAGTGCTGACATTTTTAAAATGTTGTACTAACAATTTGTTCAAATAGCCAGTTTTGTAGTATGCCTAAGGCTAAGCTTCATTTCAATGATGTTAACCTTGCTGTTTGGGGATCTTCGGTAATGATTCATGGATGTGTGGCATAAGGGCACCAAATACTACTTTTAAGAGAAATGTACTTTGGGGCCTCCCTGGTGGCGCAGTGGGTTGAGCAACGCACTATGAAACAAACCGCAGCCACTGCAGCATAAGTTCGATCCCTGCTGCCGGCCAGGGCCGGGACCCACATGGTGCGGTGGACCTCTCCTGCTGTGCCCGCTGCTCCCCTCAGCAGTGTACTTCCGTTGATCTGCCTGTTCTGCTCTCCACTCTCTGTGGTGAATCCTCTCACCACCCCCACCTCTGGCCTGTACCCCAGTGCTTGTATGCATAAATAAATAAATCTTTAAAAAAAAAGAGAGAGAAATGTACTTTGACTGATCTCATACTTCCTCAGCAAAATCACAGTGCCAATTATCTCCAAATCAGTTTTTTTGAAATATGGAAACTATGTGTAAAATAGAGGTTATCACTGAAATAGTATTTTATATGTTCATTTTTGAACAAATCTTAATATCAGCCTACGAGTTTACAGGTGTTTATTTACTCATTTTTAAACATTTTTCTAAATTATGTGAAGTCAGTTCAACAGAAATACTTAAAGTCAGGAGGTTCGGAAGAAGGCAAGGAAGACTAACTCTACTTGAATTCTACTGGGTCTCAGGCATGGAATTAGAACTTTCTGTGTTTTTCACTCTTCACTGCCACTCTGGCTATTGTTTTCCCCATTTTACAGATTGAGTCTCAGGGATGCTAAACTTGGTATGTCCACAGTAACATTGCAGCTCATGCCCTACTAACTCCCAAAACTATATATTCTTTCTGCAAATTACTCTTGGATCTTAGAACTAGAATGGGCCTTAGAAATAATCTAGAGGAAAACATAGGTAAAACACTGAAAGACATACACCTCAACAGTGCCTTCGAGGTGGCAGTCCCCAAAGCAATAAAAATGAGAGAGAAGATAAAC
>JAGFMF010011681.1:7510024-7587051 GCA_019455555.1 Galemys pyrenaicus
GCTGCACCATGTGGGTCCCCGCCCTGGCCGGCAGCAGGGATCGAACTCGTGCTGCAGTGACTGCGGTTTGTTTCATAGTGCGTTGCTTAACCCACTGTGCCACCAGGGAGGCCCTAGGATGGAAATTTTTAAGAGAAAATTTGGAGATGTTAGTGCTCAAGAAATTTTTGATCTGTATTTTTTATGCAGATAAAAAATTTTTATGCTGTACACCTGAAGCTTATATAGTACTGTGTATCAATTATATCTTAATAAAACTGAGGGAACTAAAGAAACTTTTGAGACCCTACTACTAATGAGGCACTTATGGCATCTACAGGAAATTCTCATTTCTTATACATGAAAATAGGTGTCACTTCACCCTTAGAAAACTGAGTGTTGAGAGACAATCCTTTCCCAGTGGTAACTAGACCTTCTTGGTCCCCTCAGTCAGCTGAAATGGGCTTGTTGTCCTAATTCAACTTGTATGTCAGAATTTATTCTTTGTGAAATTAAAAGAAATGTTCGTTCCACCAAGGCCTTCTCTCAGCAATCATTAAATTTCTATTCAGTGAATTAGAGTTTCACAGTGTTTCAGAAAATTACAGATACATTCTGTAAAAACATAAAAATAAAAATCATCCCTGGTTTAAGCAAAACCATATAAATAAAAAGAAGCAGATTTTGAAAATAATGCTATTGTTAGTGAGAATAAACCTCAAATTTTACTAACTAGAGATGGTCAAATATAAGAATAAAATATGGAAAATGCATGCTCACAAACTAAATGTCTATACTTTAACATATATATTTTTTAAAACTTCCTAATTGGCAGCATCATGTGTATTTTCATACATCTAGTCTTAAAATGAGTTATTTATTTTAAGTCAAAATGTCCATTCTTTTATTTTAGTTGATTCATTTCACACTGTTATCTGATACACAGCCAGTCTCTGTGGATTTTTTTCCTTTATAAATTTAAGGTAAACTTCAACCTATCCTAGCTTCAAATTATCATAGACATAAAGTTTGATATAGAACATGAGTATTGAAACTGGCGCTATCTTAACTCCAGAAATGCTAGCTGCTCAAATGTAGACCTCCCATAATAATTTAGATTTAACGAATTTAAAAAGTGTTTTCCTAGTCCTGTAGAAACTGGTGTTCATTTGTTTTCATACTTTTCTCATAATTTATACTTGTCTCTTTCAAGAGTTTTGGTCCATTCAGATACAACTCTTACGTGTTTCAGGGTAGGACTACACATGTTTATTACATGATATTTAAGATCAGCAAATATAGGGGCCTCCCTGGTGGCGCAGTGGGTTAAGCAATGCACTATGAAGCAAACCTCAGCCACTGCAGCACGAGTTCGATCCCTGCTGCCAGCCAGGGAGGGGAACCACATGATGAGGCAGACCTCTCCTGCCTCGCCCGCTGCTCCCCTCAGCAGTGTGTTTCAGTCAGTCTGCCTGTTCTGCTCCCCACCCTGTCTGGTGATTCCTCTCACCATCCATGACTCTGGCTTGTACCCCAACTCTTGTATGCATAAATAAATAAATAAATCTTTAAAAAAAAAAAAAGATCAGCAAATATAGATGTATAAAACAGCTCCACTGTTTATTAGTTGTGTGACCTTGTACTAGTCACTTAATCTCCCCTGGCCTTAGTTACTCATATAGAATGGAGATTGTTATCAGCCCTACATAATTCACAGGAATCCTGCCAGTTTAAAATGAGATGGTGTATATGGAAGCCCTTTGTTGACAGTAATAGATTGGTGTTGATGTTGTTTCCCAGAACAGTAAGGCCATAATGGGCATACAGTAGATGACTGATAAATACAGAGTGAGTTTAATTTCATTGAGAAGATAGAACTGAGTAATCTCAAACACCACTACCTTAGGCACTGACACTTTTGGGTTTTATAATCTGAAAAGAAGCCTAATTCTGAATTCACAGTGCCCATTATATTTTCTCTTGGTAAGGATTATCTCTCAGGTAACAAACAAAAATCTAAAGTAACAAATATCCAAAGTTACCAGCCAAGAGATGGGTGCAGCAGTGATAATTAGTCTGTTTCCCCGACAGTGCTCTAGGTAGGAATAGACCTGAATAGGGCTGTTCATACTTCATGGTGTTTATTGGGCTTGATCTCTTGTTTTTATTTGTCAAACATTCCTGGCTGCCTCAGTTAACTGTGACCCAGTGTCCAGGAACAGAGTGGCAGAGAGGTCAGAGGATGATAAGCTGAAAAGGTCAACACTAACCTTCTAGACTCTGAGGTCAGTACTGCTTTATGAACAAACATGATGCAATCCTCTGATGAAGGATTAGGCTAAATGAATTGCTGAAGTTTAGAGTACTAATCAAATTCCCATTTTTGATGGGATGCCTTTAATTTATAACTATTCTTCTGAAGCATGTACAGAATTAAACTCCATTCTATTTTAGCTCCTCTTAATTCTCTTTACACCTTATATAATGGGTATTCTCTCATATAAAATGAACAACCTGAAAACATTGACACTGATAAGGTAAAATAAGGAAATCAACATTTTCCTATACCACGTGCAAATACTTCTTTTATCCCCCTTTTCTGAAAAGTATATAAAACTGTATATCATCTGGTATAGTTTTACTAATTCTAATTACTACTTTTCTAGTCTAGTACTTTTGCTTTCTAAAGTGTTAATGAGCATGTTTCATTCAAAACATAATGCTGTATGTACTATATCATTAAGAAAATCCCCCCCAATTTGTATTACTTTTATAGGATAATTGGATATCTGAAAACTGAGGATTTGATATTAAGGAGTTATTGCCAAAGAGTGTTAGGCATGATGAAATGGAATTATGATTATGAATGATTTTACATGTTCTTATCTTTTAAAGATACATGCTCAACTATTTACAAATACAATACTTTGATTTATGGGACTTGCTTAAAAATAATCCAAAAAGATCAGAAGGGGGCTAAGATATAGAAAATATCAGCTTAATATTTTATATTAATGATATATTACAATTATTGAATTTGATTCCTGAGTTCATAGGCTTTATTATTCTGTTCTGACTACTTTTGAACTGATACTTTCCATAATAAAGGGGTTTTTTTGATTGCCAAAGATTACACATACCAGCACTGTAATCTTTGAAGGTATATGATTTGGCTCCCTTGCACTGTGAAGGAATTATCTGGGCTCTGACCCTCACCCTATGAATTTCATTCCTCTATCATCTGCCTTTACAACATAGACTGCTTCCTAGTGCAGCCTGGGCCAACAGGGTCCTACATTCCAAAACAACCATGAATTCTTTGTCCACCACTCTTCATATTGGCAGAACTGCACAGCAAGGTCAAATGAAAATTCTCTAAGGGTACCCACAGAATTATCACTCCAGATGCATGAGCTCTTCCCCTCCCCCATCATCTTCCAGATAAAAATCAAATATTAGTTACTCCCATTCTTAGATTTATGCAAATCTTTATTAGAACAAGAAGTAGAACTAAGAATGGGAGTTAATTAACCCTCAGTCTTACACAGTGATTAAACTGAGGGTGAGCTCAGCTGCAGCTTCTTTGGGAAAGGCTTTATTCTTCTCAAATGGACTGAGCAAAGGGAAAAAGGAATTTGCTCCCAGTGGCTCTTTTATAGTGTTGTGTAAAAGGTCAGAAGAATGGTTCATTCCTCATTCTCCTTCATCATAGTGCTTTGTTTCTGATCACTTATGACCCATTTTTAAACAACTGATATGACACCCATAAATTTTCTCAGATACCTTAACTTTATTAGTAGTACTTAAGTGTCTTTGGGCTGTTTATGATGACATAATTACTTAAGTTGCAAAATTAAAATTTTATATTTGAATAGTAATTGATGGGTAAAGACAAAAAATAGGGTTAGTTATTTCAACAATATTTCCAACTAATTAGGATGTAAAAGATAACCTATTTTCTAAGCATGCTATCTTAACAAGAATGCAAAAACATTAAATTTGTTTTTCTAGAACAGACATTACCAATGGCTATGTAGACATCAGATTTCTTCTGCTGTCCACGACTTTTTTTAAAAGTGAGAAACATACAAAACAGAAATACAGTGCACAAGGTTAGCCAACTTCAAGTTGTTTTCTTTATTTCTGAAGGATTGGCTTCTTTTCTAGAGTGTGCCACGCTGAATTCCAAATTATTCTCATCAGTACTTCCAGGTATGGCTATAGACACACTATTATTTATAGTTATTTAACTTCTCTGACACCTTAAACAAAGAAGTTGAAAAGCTGTATTTATACATAGTCTACCTAGTATATTAAATCTGAGGAGAGTAAATTCAAAAAACATGTTTAAAGCACTTCGGGTTCAAGTTGGTATCATCTGTAGTATCCTAGGACACGCTCCATCTCGCCCACAGGTTCCCATAGTCTTTCTAAGATCAGTTTGGAAATATGCTGTCCATGGTGTGGAGGTTCTAAAAACATTGAGGGTTCATTGAGAGGGATAAATAAAATCAGGGACTATACATCATTAAAGAGAACAGTTCTGTTTTACAAACTGGAGAAATTTCACAGAAGTGATTGGCAGTATAAAATTGGTTTTAAAAAGTAGCAGTCTGAGGACCTCCCTGGTAGCGCAGCGGGTTGAGTGCCGCACTATGAAGCATCCATGGCATAGCAGCGCTAGTTGGATCTCCTGCCAGGCAGGGGACCCACATGGCGCAGCAGACCTCTCCTGCCTCACCCGCTGTTCCCCTCAGCAGTGTGTTTCAGTAGATCTGCCTGTTCTGCTACCCACTCTGTCTCTGGTGAATCCTCTCACCATCCGTGACTCTCCTGGACCCCAGCTCTTGTATGCATAAATAAAAAAATCTTAAAAAAAAAAGTAGCAATCTGAAATGTTCACCCTGATCTATATATTTATAAATGTGAGCTTTAAGTGCTGTTAAAAGGATTATTTCCCTACCTGTTACTATGTAAAAAAGAAACTGGTTGTCTTACAAAGGCTTTGGTATAAAATAATATAAGCTAAGATATCTAGTTACATGTAACGTATCAAAAAGTGATTTTCTAGGAAATACAGGACAAAAAAGGAAAGCTAAAATTACCTGATCATGGGTTTAGACTTTGGATTGCTGGATTGCTGTGTAATGAAACAAGTGGAAAGTTCCTTTTTAAATCAGAGTTGCCAGAAAAGTATTGGTAGCTACCATGAGGAGGTGAGAGATGACTGCATGACAAAACTAGTGTCTTAATCAGCCCTTGATATTTCTGCTTCATGTAGTCAAATCTTTAACATAACTACCTGTCTTCTTAGAACATCCACTTTGCCTAAATATAAAAGAGCATTAGCTGTTCATTATTCCTTGATAGATTACTATCCAAAAATGATGATCCACAAAATTTTTTTTTACTCTCATAAATAGATCTAAGATATATACATACACACAAATACCCCTACATGTATGTAGATAGATAGATAGATACAGATAGACATAGCTACAGGTATAAGTATAGGTATATCTCCTCGGAAGTTTGATATTTTTGAAGATAGTCAAGACTAGACTTTATCATATTTGGATGGGATACATTAAAAATGTGCCTACAAAGTTTCATACCTCATCCCTTGTCTAAAGAAATTGCTGCCATTTGATAAATAAGAAAATACAGCCTTGGGGCCTCCCTGGTGGCGCAAAAGGTTGAGTGCTGCACTGTGGGGCTTCCGCAGCCACTGCAGTGCAAGTTCAATCCCTGGCCAGGGAGGGAATCCACATGGTACAGCAGACCTTTCCTGCCTTGCCCACTGCTCCCTTCAGGAGTGTATTTCAGTAGATCTGCCTGTTCTGCTCCCTATTCTATCTCTGGTGAATCCTCTCTCTTACACACACACACATACACACACACACACACCCCTCTGGCCTGTACTCCAGCTCTTGTATACATAAGTGAATATAAATAAAATCTTTTTTAAAAAAAGAAAAGAAAATACAGCCTCATGTTTATCATCCTCGTGTTTCTTTTTTTCACTTCTGTTCCCTTACCCAACCCAGAGAATAGCTGTGACCCAGGTAACAGTTGTGCTGCCAACGTTCTTAAAACAGGAAGATGAATCACTTCACTGTAACTGCTTTTCTGTTTCTTTTTGACCATTATAGAGTTGTCCACTATTCCATTGTAGGACTCTGACTGGTGTGTCTTATAATAGCATATACAGTAAAACCTCAGTATAATTAATAGTTTAGCCAGGTTAGTGATTTTTTTCTCAACTGTAGAAAGTTTTAAATGAAATTTTAAAAGACCTAGCACTTTTAAGCACATGTAGGAAATATTAATAAAAAGTTTAAAACTAGCTAACTATAATTCTGTTTTGTAGTGTGCTTTTCACACATTCCCAAAAATAGAGATGATGGTTATAATGACGCCAGCTTCAAAACTTGCCTTTATATGTGTGTAGATATTTTTGCACATTATCAAGGGTTTTCTTTTTAGAAGGCTAAATGTTCTTAGATAATATTATTTTACTCCATTAGTGTTTGAGGGAATCCATTTAAAAAGAGATAATATAGTAAATGTCAAAACAGGGTGCTGCATTAGCATTATTAATAATATTTGTTATTGAGGAGTGTAATATGTATTACTATCGAAGGTAGACCACTATAAAAAGTCTTTTCCTTTTTTATTGTTTTTTTTTAAAGGCAAAATGAAGATAAATTGCTTAAACACATTTGAATAACATATGGAACCATATCAATATGCTGTATTATTTTTACAGAGAGATTTGAGAGTTGTGAAACAATAAAGTTACTCTAATTGTACAAAAATTTTCTGTGTAGACAAAATATCAGGATGATTGTATAGCACTTTGCCTTTTTAATTTGGGTATTTAAATTTATAAAACATCTTTGGGGAACTATTTTAATTTTGATCATTTGAAGAATTTATGTAACTATCAATGTCTGAGTCTGGACCGCTTAACAACTGGATTGTTAATATCACTTGTCTTAACTTTCTAACTGAGCCCCCCACAAGTGTCTAGCCTACGCAGGCTGCACTCAGTAACACAACTCTTATTCAAGAAAGACGCTGTTTTTAAAATGTCAGGCTAATTGTTCCCGTACAACGACAACAATTCTTTCTCTTTTTCTTCTCTTTATATTTATCCTTTAAGAGATCCTGGCGTTTTATGCTTATTATGGGTATTGAATTTTTGGTTATATGTTGGTGATAAGAACTTGAATAATAAGCAGTACAGGCGTTCCTTTAAACTATAGGCATATTTCTTGCCAAAACAGGAGTGTTCCTGGAAAAAAATCACAAACTCAAAACATTTTAGATGTACCAGAGCGTATCCTATGGAAAAACCTATTGCCAAATGAAGTGTCAGTTAACTTGAATAATTAATAACCTCCATTTTCTTCTCTTAAAAATATAAAGTTTATTTTGTATAAATAAGTATTGCCTTCCCTTAAGTACCTTCCCTCTGAAGACTTTCCCTCAGATAAGTCATATTGTTTGTCATACTCAAATGCCTAGGCCAGCCTACAAAAGCCTGTCAACCTGTGTGTCTGTAGGTAGATGTAGAGAGTACATCATGGTGTCCAGTGGCAACCACCTTTTCATTGAGAGCATCATGACCACACATGTACTGAGGTAGACTGTCTTATCCAGGCTGCCTCCTGTGATAGAACATTTTATACACTCTCCAACTCAAGCACATAAGGGAATTTAGGACAAATGGAGGCCTAAAGGAGATGTCTTTATAGTTTATCTAGCTGTTGATTATCACCATAATTTTAAAAGAAAAACTATAGAAAACAGCACTTTGCTGCAGTGCGTGAATAAATAATCCTGCTTCGCTAGGCAGAGGCACATAAGAGTGTCAACTCTCCTGGTCCTCTGTAAGAGGATATTCTTACCTGAGGAATGTACATGGTTGTCATCTAGGTAAGGTCTGCCTGTTTTAACTGCAGTCTTGTTCGGAATGGTTCCATGCTTGTAGAGAATACATCCTTTCAGTACGTTCACGTTCAGAATACTGTGGCTAGGTTAGAGTTGGGAGCACTCATATCTGAGTTCAGTATGTGTTAGTAGTCTGTGTCCAATTTAGTAAGCATTTTTAAGTGAAAGATAATTGTTTGAGGGAGATTTTGGTTTGCTTGTTCAGTTGCCTGGAGAGGTGACTTAAAGGTGCAGTTACTGCACAGGTGATGATTCATCCATGTACCATCACCACAATCCCTTATTAACTAAACAAAGAAGCCCTTAATTTTCATGTGGGTAGCATTTTGTGAACTCCAGCCATTTGTAAATTCATAGTTTTCATGGTGGAGTGAGGGGATATAAAGGTTCTAGATGTTCTTCTTGGTAATCTGTCCTTACTATTAACTTTTTCAAAATGAAGGTATTTTTATTTTTTATATAAAAATAACACATGCTTATTGATTTTCTTAAATCAACCATTCCTTTTTTATTTTATCTTTATTTATATATATTTTACGTCATTATTCATTTTTGTACAATATTTGCTTTCTTTTCTCAGGTGTAGTCCCCATAGAATTTCTACCACCAGTTTACCTCATGTATGGTCACCATAGTCCCTTGTGCTCTTCCTGCCCTCATTTTGGCTCCCGTCCCCAAACCCCAGCAGACTGTCTCTGATTCATACTAAATCAACTATTCTTTAAAGAGTTAAGTATTCAGTTTTCATATGAGACTCTACAAACTCAAATTCGACGGAACTCAGCAAGTATATTTGATAGTTAAGTTTGACTCCTAATCTTGTGACACACTGACATCAACTTTTAGCCCTAGTTTTAAACTACTTCTACTTAGCATTTCCCTTTGCATATTTAATTGCTCCTTAATTAATACAAATCTAGACATGGATTAGCTGTTGCTAAAAATTTTCTGTTGTAAATTCTACTGCTGTTTTGCAATAATAACTTCTAATTTACAGGGCTGGAAGTTGGTCTCTAAAAAGCTAAGGCACGTACTGAACTATGACAAAACTTCTCTTTAATTTACACTTTAGAAAATGTCATTTGGGGGTTTTGCCTTTTAGAAATCGACGTATTTATCTTTTGTTTAGAGAAACACTAAAAAAGAAATGACAGTGTGATCTAGATCAGTACTTTTTAGTGTCTGCACTATCCCAGTCAAAGAATGCCTTTTTTAGTATTAAAATTTGATAAATTGTCTGTATTTTAGGGGTTTTTTCTTCCACTGTCTTCCAATCTTTGGTATCTAATGATCTTTAAGGAACTGAATAAAACTGTTGCAGGTACCTGTTTTGTCATTATCAGTGAAAGACTCTGAAAACACAGAAGGTTGAAAAGTGAAGTAGGCACTCAATATAAGTAAATACCATTTCTACTCATATGGGAATGTATCTTTTACTCAGAACTATTTATCTAAGGAATGTTTCAAAGACTTCCTCTTACCTGAGAAAATTCTGAAGTCAGGAACATCTGGTCTAGATTTTAACTAACTTTTATTATTTCTTACAGATAATTAAAAGATTACAGTGGTGAAAAGGGACTCATGATTAATTCTTCTCATTCTAGAGTTTAAAAAAAAGTTTTATTTAAATGATCAAGTTAGAATTATACAACTGCAATTATACAAAAAAAAATTATACAAAAAAAATAACTCAAAGGTCAGTTCCCCCAAATAATGCTCTCCCAGTGTTGTATTATTTCTTTGTTTGTTTGTTTGTTTCAGTTTAGGACCAGTAATAAGTTTTTCACTCTTTAAAATTATTCCTCTTTTCTTCTGTAACCATTTTTTTCTTCCCACTTTGGCTATCAGGTTGTAAAATGCTAATTTAAAGCTCAATTACAATAACTATACCAATGCATTTCATGAGTATACATGTGAATTTTAATACTCATGCTAATATTGTTTTTTGTCAGAAACACCTTTATCCACATTACAAATTACATATGAGGCATTTTTATATAAACTTTAAAAATGAGTACATTTTTAAAATTTGATAACAATGTAAAATATCCTCCAGGATGTTGAGTGCAACCCTGCATTCAGAAGGATCCCTCAGCCTAGAAGCCATGATGTCCTGATTTCTTCTCTTCAGTATGTGTGACTGTCACATTCTGCTCTTAAGGAGTACCACCTTCTGAGATGGGCATTTCCCATGCAATGAAGAGGCCTCCTGTAACCACCCTGACTTTGAAGGCTCTTCGTACCCAGAGAATTTGTTAATGTAGCTATTCTATACTTTTATTAGTAGTAGTTGTCTGATGTCCTCAGGGCCCTGGTGTGAAAACTGGAGGGAAAAGTGATAATTTTAAGGTGAAGCATTAAACTCCTTCTGCCTGCAAATAAGTGTACCAAAGCAGTGTGACCCACTGGGCATTTGCTTACTTTCTCCCATCAGTTTTTGCATTTCTGCCTTCAAAAATCTGCTTCTTCCACTAATCCTGATAGAAAAAAACGATTAAGAAAAAGAATGATCCAGCAATTTCACTCCTAGGGATATATCCAAAGCCCACAAAAACACTGACTCGAAAGAATACCCGTACCTCGGGCCTCCCTGGTGGCGCAGTGAGTTAAGCAACACACTATGAAGCAAATCGCAGCCACTGCAGCACAAGTTCGATCCCTGCTGCCGGCCAGGGAGGAAACCCACATGGCGTAGCAGACCTCTCCTGCCTCGCCCGCTGCTCCCCTCAGCAGTGTACTTCCATTGATCTGCCTGTTCTGCTCCCCGCTCTCTGTGGTGAATCCTCTCACCCCCCCCCCACACCTCTGTCCTGTAGTCCAGTGCTTGTATGCATAAATAAATAAATAAATCTTTAAAAAAAAAAAAGAATACCCGTACCTCTATGTTCATTGCAGCACTATTTATAATTGGTAAGACTTAGAAACAACCCTAATGCCCAGAAATAGATGATTGGATCAAGAAGATGTGGTACATATACACAATGGAATGCTATTCAGCAATCAAAAAAGATAAACTAGAGTCATTTGTAGAAACATGGGCAGAGCTAGAAGGGGTTATGCTCAGTGAAATAAGTCAAAAGGCAAAGGAAAAATATCGGATGGCTTGACTTTTAGGAGGAATATAAGGAAGCTAAATAAGGGATCAAGGAAAAGAATAATAGCAATTAAAAAAATAAAATCAAACAAAGACAAATTAGAGGTACTTTGTGGGGGTAGGGAGGAGAGGGACTGGGATAAGAGCAGAAAGAGTACAATGAGGTGATGGTGCACTGGTGAATTGCTGGTGGGAATTCCATGGGGACTACAAATGATATCAAATATACATAAAGAAAAGAAAAAGAATGAATACTTTCAGAGGTTACTTGAAAGAGTGGTATTTGCCACATTATCTTTCACAACAGATACCAGAACCTCATAAGAAGCTTTTGTGATCCTCCAATAGTACTTATCTGTGACCTGCCCCTCTTAGCCCCCAAGACACTGTTGTGCTTTACTTCTTGTAATTTATAATATTAAAATTGATCTGTAGTTTGTGTTTCAAATGCACAAGCTCCCCCCCAGGCTCTGACTTGACTCCTTTCTCATAAGTCTATACCCATCCTCTATAAGAATCACTGAGCTGAAACCAAAGCAAAGTGAAGTAGACCAGCACATATTTATTTCTTTATGGCAGAGCTAGTGGTGTATGTTTCCATGGATATTCCTTGTCTTTTCTCCCTTTCCCTTTTAGTCTTTTTCATCTGCATTTCCAGCACCTGGATTTTTCTGATGTTTCTTCTTTTTCTTGTCAACATTGCTCACCTACTGCTTTCTTAACTTCTTTTAACCTTTCTTTTCACCTAGTAAAGTGTTTCTTTTTAATATTCCAAATTTTTGGTTGATTTATTTTTATTTTTAGAAGCACTTTATTATTATCTCTATTATACCATAACTTAGCTTGTAACACCTATAGGCCTAATATAACTCTGGAGTATTCCATTTCACTTTATGTGCCAAAGTGACAGCTCTTGTTCTTCTGGGGTCCAGGGCAGGACCAGTGCCATCATCAGCTCTCAAAAGGGGGCAGGTGTCAATGCTGAAAATCTGTTTACACACTGAATAATGTTGACCTGTCTCAGCCAACCCATACCTTCTTAAAACCATGGCCCTTTTCTCCAGTTAAACAGTTTCTTGTTTTAAATTGGGTTGGAAAATATACTAAATGTGAAATCCTATGCTTTTACTAGCATTGGCAGGGCAGTCGCACAATAATCTCATTTTGATGTTCTGAATTTCTTTCTTTTGGGTATGGATGGCAGGATTTTAAACAAAGATACTGGATTTGATCCATGGAGAGAGAGAGTTTATATTGCTTAGCTCTAAGCGGCTGCACTGAATGGCACTGCAGCCTTCCTGAGTCCTCTCACTCATAATACACCCTTCCTTAAAGACAACTTTTTCAAAAGCAAACCTTATGATGTCCCTTACTAGATTCAGCAATGTCAGGCATTTCATGAGCACAATGAATATTATACCTTGTGATGTTAAAAAAAAATTAAGTCAAAGGAAGCAAAGTATACTGAGTTTTGAAGACATTAAGAAAACTACCATTGCTCAGCTCTCACTCGATAGATAATTTGTAGCCTTACTTGTAAACTGGAGATAGTACTTCTGACCCTCACTATCTTGTGGCTTTATCATAAAAAATAAGGTGTACATATGTCTATAAATACTTCAAAGGCTATGATTATCATTATATAGAATGTATTGACGTGAAGGCCCATATTAGTTCTCCAAGTTACCTGATGTTTGAGTTGTCTGAAAGTATGATTTTTTTTCCTTGCAGAAAATCTTTTTTTTAAGATTTATTTTATTTATGTATATAAGAGCTGGGGTGTAGGCCAGAGGTGTTGGGCTTGAGAGGATTCACTGAGACAAAGTAGGAAGCAGAACAGGCAGATCTAATGAAATACACTGCTGAGGAGAGCAGTGGGTGAGACAGGAGAGATCTGCTGTGCCATGTGGGTTAGTGCCCTAGCCAGGGATCAAACTCAGGCTGCAGTGCTGCCAATAGCTTGATGGTGCTAAGATTTAACCCCTTGTGCTACCAGGAAGGCCCTCCTTGCATAAAATCTTCAAATAACTTCTTCATAGTTCTGAAGTTGGAGTTTTACATGTGATGGTATTTGTTTCTAAAAGAAAAACTAATAGAGTGAATTATGAGTCAAACTTGACTCAATGATTTCAGTTTGCTTTCAGTTCCTATCTTTATACTCTAGATTATTTAAATATTGAGACTTACCACTTGTCATGTACATTTCTACCTCTGAACTTTAAAGTACAATTTTTCAGTCTCTGTACCCATAATATAGAAACTGTATGCCCTCATTCAGAACCATCTGCCCAAAGAATTCCCCAGTAAACTTTACCTTATTTCAACCACAAATTTGTTTTAAATTTTGCTCTTAATATAAAATATCTCAAAACTAAAACAACTTAAAATATGTAAGGATTCTATATTGGCTGCCAGGCTTCTGGCAACCAGAGATTTTCTAATTACGGAAGGAGTGAAACCTAGTACTTGGGACTGAGTTTAAATACATTTAATTAATAGCTGCACATATTTTATTATCTGGATTGTTTGTAATCTTTTTAAAATGCATCAAAGTGGACTTCTGAGTCTGGCCACGAACAAATAACAGGAACCATATTTTGCACTCCTACCTTAAACAACTGGAAAATTAGATTTGCACAACAGGCAGCTCAGGACTGTGATCACTGGAAGAAGAGAAACAAATGAAGTGAGCCCCCAGCTTACTACCTAGAGGCAAAGATAAGTGAAGTTGAACATATAAATGAAAGCCATTTGTAATGAAACAAGAGAATTAAAAGCCTGAAAAAAAATAAAAGGAACAGAATTTCAGTGAGCTATGGGACAAGCCATTTAATACACTGTAATTGGAGTCCCAGAAAAGGGAATCAGAGAAGAAAGAATGAAGAAATGATGAGAGTAACTTCATTCTAAAGAACAGGGACTAGATTTGTCTTCCCATCTGAAAGAGTGGGAAGACAAATATATGAAAGATATGATTGAAAACAATGACTTTTTTTTTTCCCCCCAAGAAGCTGAACTAGGAGAGTGATTACTTATACGTGGGAAACAAAGATAACCCTGGATTACTGCCTTATGAGAGCTTCAGGTCATGGTGTGGCAAAGGGAACCCAGGTGGAGCCCAGAATACTCTCTAAGTTGAAAACAGACCTGAATCTAGGGAAACTGAACTATAATTCACAAACCCAGAACCAGAGAGGAGAACTGTACAGAGAGAGAAGCTCAGATTGCTGCAGAAGGTGTCCCTTGAGTATTCGGCAGAGTGCTGTTCAGCACATGCATGAGGAAACTATTCATTCACATCTGAGGCTTTTCTGAGACTTTTGCCACATTGTGAAGAATGGAGTCTCACCTTAGGGGGAATAACCAAACACAGCCTCCAACAATGGACAGATGAGATTTACCACAGTTTATTAGTCACATACATTT
Organism: Galemys pyrenaicus; assembly: GCA_019455555.1. Classification (NCBI taxonomy): domain Eukaryota; kingdom Metazoa; phylum Chordata; class Mammalia; order Eulipotyphla; family Talpidae; genus Galemys; species Galemys pyrenaicus. The sequence goes on from JAGFMF010011681.1 coordinate 7,524,480, forward strand.
TTAACCTGGGAGAGGAAGGCATCACCTACTATTCAGGGCCAAATGGGAACTGCACACAGAAACAGAATGAGCTACCACATGCTGTAGGAGGCAGACTTTGTCCCTTGATTCCTGCAGGAGATGTGATTGGTTTGCTTGAAGCTCTAAAGGCTGGCAGGAAACTGAAGTCCACTACTCAGTGATAAGCAGGAGCAGTTCCTGTGTTCATGATAAGTAGGTTATTTTACTAGGGACCCTTATCCATGTGAGCAGAGTCAGAAGAGGATATTTGAGAACCTCTCAGTTTTTCGAAGCTGTTAAGCAACACATAATATTAAACCTTAATGTTAGTTCTTAAACTTAAAAAAAAAAAAAAAGGCACTAAAAGATTGAAGGGAGCAGTGCCTTTTCCCACCAGCTACATTGGAAAAATTTGTGAATCATGGGACATTGTATGCACTAGAAGGTCTTCCCTCTAGTGAAAAGTAACTGGCTCTCAGCTAAGCACATTTTCAACCCACCTACCAAATCATAAAAGCAAGACCTGACAGGATAAAATATCTCCAAGAACAAAGCTCAGGAATAGTTATAAGAATACAAAAATATATAGTACCCAACAAGTTATGTCTGCATCTAGTCAAAGACTATCAGCATACAAAGAAGCAGGAAAATATAACAATTCATGAAGAGCACAATTACTCAAAACTGAGCATGACTGATACAGATGTTAGAGTTAGACATCATAGTGGTGGATATTTTCCAAATGTGATGAGAACTTTAAGTACACACATATATAAGCAAAAGAAATATGAAGAAAGCACATCCAGGCACATCATACCAAATTGCTGACATGGGAAAAAGAATTTTTAAAGGCAGTCATGGTAGGGGAGGGGGAGAAAGGTCATATTATTACAGAGAAGCAAATGCAAGAATGGCAGCAGATGTCTTTTCAGAAACTGTGCAAACCATAAGACAGCTAAATCTTTCAAGTATTGAAGGGAAAATTGTCAACCTAGAATTCTATACCCAGTGAAAAAATATTTCAAAAATGGTATTTTTAACAAAACATACCAAAGCTTATGAATATTCTAAAGTAAAACTGGGGGCTTGAAGAAAGAAAGAAAAGAAAAACCAAAAAACATGAAGGGAAAAAAAAGACTAACTGATTTGACTACATGAGAAATTTTTTTATTCTGTATAGCAAAAAGCACCATAAATTGTTAACCATATATTGGTTAACATATAAATTGTTAACAAACAACAGTCTTGCAGTATATATAAAGGGCAGACAGTTGATACCCCTAATACAGGAAACTATAATATAAGCAAACTTGGGAAAATAAGTAAGCATCAACTAAATATTACCAGGAAATGAATGTTCAAATGCTTATAAAATACCAACTAAAATGAGATTTCTCTTTTTATTTATTTCTCTTTTTATTCACCTACCCCACGTTGGGAAGGGTGTAGTTAAATGTGTTTTTACAGCTGTGGTTATACAGATTGTGTAATATTTTCCAAAGACAACCTGGAATTACCTAACAAACTGTAAAATGCCCATAACCTCCGACCAGCAATCTCACTTTTGGGAGTCCACTTACAGAAGTGCTCACAAGTGCACATGGATATACATGGAAGGCATACACCACAGCATTACTTACAGTAGCAAAAGCTGGAAAAGTTCTTAATATGCATCATGAGGGAATGGTTAAATAGATGCTGTGCAGCTGTAGGAACAAGAGAACAGGGAAAATATAATATAACAGAATATATAATATTCCACAATATTATAATTAGATTATTTCTAAAAAATAGTAATTCTGACTATAAACGGCATGTAGTTACTCATTCTGTTTCTGAGTGCAGTTCCCATTTGGCCCTGCATAGTAGGTGATGCCTTCCTCTCCCAGGTTAAAAATGTATGTGACTAATAAACTGTAGTAAATCTCATCTGTCCATTGTTGGAGGCTGTGTTTGGTTATTCCCCCTAAGGTATAAAATAGGCGAGGAGTTTCTTGATTTAATATTTGTCTTATTGTTTGGATTTTTAAGAGTTAATAAATAATTTAAGAGTTTGTAACATTTAATCGCCAATAGGAATATAGGGGAACCAGATAAGGAATCAGGAAAAAATATCAGAAACATTCTTCAGGGGAGGGGGAAGGGAGAGTGAGCAAAACAGGAAAGGGAAGGGCACAAATTAATTAATTTTTAAAATAAGTAGTAAACCCACTCTTAGGAATACACCCAAAGAATACAAAAACACTGATTCAAAAAAATACCTTCACCCCTATGTTTATTGCAGCACTATTTACAATAGGTAAGAACTGGAAACAACCTAAATGCCCAAGAATAGATGACTGGATCAAGAAGATGTGGTACATATACACGATGGAATACTATTTGGCAATTAAAAAAGATAAACTAGAGCAACATGGATGGAGCTAGAAGGGATTATGCTCAGCAAAATAAGTCAGAAGGCAAAAGAAAAATACCAAATGATTTCACTCCTAGGAGGAATATAAGGGACCAAGGAAAAGAATAATAACAATGAAAAAAACAAAAACACAACACAACAAAAACAAAAAGACAAGGACAAATCAGAAACACTTTGTGTTGGGGGGAGGGAATGGGATGAGGGCAGAAAGAACACAAGAGACTGACGTGATGGTGCACTGGTGAAATGGTGGTGAGAAATGAGGACCACAATTGATGTCAAATAGATATATAAATAAAGGAAAAAATAAATAAAATTAGACTTGCAGAGGAGAAAAAATAAGTAGTAAATTAAAATTTGAAAGGCTAAAATTACTTTTTGGTTGATCAAAGGACAAACATTTAGTTTCTGAATTATTGTAGTTTTTACTTAATATCTTCACATTTGTTCAGCTCTTTATTAAGTGTAAATGCTTAATAATTGACTGAGATGTCTTTTGTTTTGTTAGAGCCAAACATTACTTGTTAAACTGGACAAAAACTTACATTGTCTAGACTAGAAATGAGCAGTTCACACTTGCACTAAGTTGTTACCATGGCTGTTTGGTAAACAATCTCTATACAACTTTATTTTTTTAAGATAATTTATTTAGGGGCCTCTCTGGTGGCACAGTGGATTAAGCAACGCACTGTGAAGCATACCTCAGCCACTGCAACACAAGTTCGATCCCTGCTGCCGGCCAGGGGGGTGACCCATATGGCGCAGCAGACCTCTCCTGTGGTACCCACTGCTCTCATCAGTAGCGTGTTTCAGTCTATCTGCCTGTTCTGTTCCCCACTCTGTCTCTCTGTGAATCCTCTCACCCACCTGCACCTCTATCCTGTAACCCAGTGCTTGTATACATAAATAAATCTTAAAAAAAAAGAAATTTTTAAAAAAAATATTTTGTGTGTAGAAGAACTAGTGTGTAGGTCAGAGGTGTGGGTGGGGTGAAGGGATTCACCAGAGACAAAGTGGGAAGCAAAACAAGTGGATCTACTGAAGGACACTGCTGAGGGGAGCAACAAGTGAGATAGGAGAGGTCTGCTATGCCATGTGGCACAGCAGTAGTGGGGGATCAAGCTCAGGCTGTCACAGTGGGCCTTGGAAGTGACAGCACTGAGACTTAACCTCTAGGCCACCAGGGAGGCGCCTATACAGTCTTATAGTTTTAAAGCATCAATCTCTCTCTTCATTCCAGTCACTGGTATAACTTCATTCCAGTCACTGATGATTTATTCCCAAACTTATGAAATTTTCACCCTTGCCTTGAGAAATTTACTTCTTTTTCATGAATAACAAATAATGTGTACTTACTGTTTACTTATACACTGCTAAATTTTCCAAGAATTAGAAACTTACAAGGAAATGAAAATTACATATTTCAAAATTAAAAGAGTAATTTCCTCTTTCTTCAAGGGTTTTAATAATGTTGATAGCTTCAGCTCTTTGCTATCAATAAGGTGACTCCTGAAGGTATCTTCTTGAGAATAAAGGCTCCTGGGTACAGGTGTCATCCCCCATCTCCTGAGCATCTTCTTTATCTTGTGGTCTTCCTGGTAGATTAGCATGCTTTTTGAACAGGTGTTTCACTTTTAAAATGTTCATCATATATGTATTCTAATATATCGTTCCAAAGGTGCTATTAGTGTAATTAGTTAGAAAGTAGGATAGAAAAAGAAGTTTTATACCAAGAAGGAAATTCTTAAATAGCTGTAACTTTTTCCTCCTAAATAACCTCTAATGTAACATGCTTTCCAGTTATAGAGGCAGTAGGTGTGGTGTAATTTAATAGTCAAATAAATGATAACATCATTATCCCTGTGCTGTTACCTCATCCCCCGAAAATCTATTACAGTGTAGGTTTTCTATATTTACCCTGGGAGATGAAAATTATGTTTGAATTCATGTCTCATATATGCATCCACAGTTGGGTTCTCATTGGTCACCATTTGAAGATTTTGTTGCCCATGAAAATAAATATTTTGCTGATGGGAAGAAACTTAGACCAAATCCTTAGTAGATCTTTGTTAATGCTAAGGTGTGCAGGCCTCATATGGTACAGTGCTGACCCCAAGCAGATCCTCAGGCAGCATCTAAAAGACCTGTTGTCATTCTGGTCCGTCACTGGACTTGGAAGGCAAGAGAGCTGTTCCCACAAGTTGTTCACAAGAAATCCATAAAACATTGCCCTTCAAGGATCACTACCCATCATCAGTCTGAATGTACTAAATGCCACTATGTCATATACATGAAAATAGTTGCAATGATAAATTTTGTTAGGTATATTTTACCATAATAAAAAAATTAAGAATCACCATCCATGTGAAGTCATACACCTAAAGTTATATCTTTAATGAACATTTGACAGAACAATAATTTTTCTTTTAAGTCACTATCCACTTTCTAAAAGCAGCTTTAGAAACACTTATAGAGCTTTGGATAAGACCTATAGCCTGGGCAAGAAGAAAGAGGTAATTAAAATATTTCGATCAGAGTCCAATCTTGAGGTGATTAAAGTGCAAGCATCTGACAGTAAGTGGATCATCATTTACTCAGTACTGCACACAATACTGAGTGTGATATGCACATATTATAGTGTGATTGTGAGCCTATTATTATGGATTTTTGTGATGAATAAAAGTTAATATGATGTTTGAGGGTGATAAAGCCAGAAGTTGGAACCAGAACTGTGTGCCCATGAGGTCTCTGGCGACCAATGATGGAAGCCCTCTGCTTGAGGGTGCCAGTTTTCCCAGGATGTCTGCAGATGGAAACCACTCCCTACCCACACAGGCCCATGGTTACAATGCAAGGGGCTCCCTTTTAAAGACAGAATTATTTTATCTTCATTTCTGCAGTGGGCAGAAACATTTCTCTTGGGCTGGGTGGGACACTCTCAACACAGTGAGTTCATGGGGTGGAGATACAGGATAGGAGCATAAGACTGCAGTAATTCAGCTCTTGCCTCAGTTTTCAAGCCACCTTAGTGTTGTCCTTAATAGCAAAACATATTAGACCCAAGAAGTGAATGGCCTCTATATTCTTGATCGCTGTTCCATCTGCTCCCAGCTAAGGAACCTTGTCGCTTCAAGCCATTCCTCCTCTTCTCGGAGACCTTTAGTAATCTGTATAAATGGGGTCATGCAGAGAAATAAAAACTGGGGAAGATTCCAGAAACTGGTTTTAGACAAATCTCTTTCAAACATCATATTAACTTTTATTCATCACAAAAATCCATAATAATAGGTTCACAATCACACTATAATATGTGCATATTACACTCAGTACTGTGTGCAGTCCACATATGGTGTTCATTATGGATTCAGGATTGGCCAACTTGGGGTAAGGTAGAGGAAGCTACCTTTGTAGGCTTGAAGTACCTTAGAACTTCTACATAGAATTGGGATGTGATATATAAATGCTGCCTGCATATATTCTGTGTTGCATCATTTTTTCCTGTTTAGGATATTTATATATCTGCCAATATGGACTTCTGGTATCAATGTCTTTACCAAGATACCTCTAGCTACAGGGTGCCCTGCCCTTGGCATTGCAGCACCCAGCAAGTCCCTCTAGGAAATATTGCCCAGGAGTAAGCACTTTCCAAGTTACTCCTCTACCCCAGTCCTTTAAAAGTATTCGATTTACATACTCCACTTCTCACAGAGTATTCCCACAGATTTCTGACTGGGAATAATTTTCCCGTTCATTATTTAATAGTTCACTAAATGACTATTAAAGTAATCATTTAAAATCGGCTTATTAATAAATAGTCATTGCAATAATTATTAATTACTATAATTTTAAAGACTCCTCAAGCACTCAACTCAACAGATATTTTCAGTGCCAAAAGTTGCAAGAAATTGTACTAGACCCTACAGGGGATTCTACAACAAGGGTCTAGTACAACCACTACTGCTACTACTAGTACTACAGGAAATATTCTTCTAGCAGTTTACAGTCTCCTGGAGTAGCATCAGAAAATAAGGGAAGTATAAAAATAGTGTTGCTTCATTGAAGCGTGGAGAGGGTATGGTTAGAAAGGACTGGAGCAGCTGGGAGAGCATTTATTATCCTACCCCTTTACAAGGTGAAGAGGGCCTAAACAAGGAAAATCACCAATGGGAGTTTTGGAATTCGAACATTTCTGCAGTTCCAAGAACTAAATGGTTAGGAGGTAGCACAAACAAACATGTTAGTGAATTTGCTCCCCTCTGCAGCTCAGTTTGCACCCCCAGGAACCCTGGTTCTCCTCGGAGTTTAGATCACTGTTTCTTATTTTATTAGAACTTTTTACAGATTGTACTTTTGAAGTGTTAGGAATTCCAGGTTTTGTGACATCTCTGATAACTGACCTCATCTCTCTATCAATTCTTAGCACGTGAATGCAGCCGGTCGGAAATGCTGTTCAACTATCACTTTAGACTTTGTATGTGCAACAATGCCCATAAATCATCTAGAAAAATATTGATTTCTCAGTTGACTAAAATGCTAGAAGCCTGTTTATTCTCCATTCCTTGCTATTTTCAGTCAGTCTTACAACTACCAACATATTGCCATCAAAGTAGGTGACTTCATAGCAAAGTGAATTTTGCAAAATATAGATTATATAAAATTTCTAAATTTAAAGAAAAAGTCCTTTATTTTGTGAAATTTAATAAATGTTTTCATTCATAATCACCCTGATTATATGCACCCTAGGTTTTATGTATAAAAATAAAAGATGATTTCACAGAGAGAAAATGTTCTCCTTTGATCAGTCAGTCTAAAGTTAACCTATGGCCTTGTAAATAAGAAAAAAAACCAAAAAAAATCACTTGATATGTTTCTATTGTTAACACATTCCAAAATGCTCTACATCTTCTTTTTATGGAATGATAGAAATTTTGGTCAGTTATACTTCAGAAAAAAATGCTATATCAAAAATTAATGTTACTATAAAGATGATATATAACATTTTTAGGAGGGAAAAAGAACATCTGCTAAGAAGCATGATTTATGCATGTGAAGGGAAGCATTTTCCCACCACAGATTAGTGTCTAAGTGCAATACTTACTTTAACCATGAGGCCTTTGTTTCAGAACCTTTGTTTTCATCAATGATTATTTAAACCTTTGGTTTACATAAATAAACAGACATAACTCTTAAAGTGAATAGTGCTTTAGCCACCTAAAATTGGGCATTTGTCTCTGAAGGAAATGGATGGTTTAGTTTTCTAAGTCTCTTTTCTGTTCCTATTTTTTTTTAATCAATCATTGACAGTAGTTCTTTGTACTTTCTTAGACATGAGAATGGTTTCTCAAACATTTTACCCAACAAGACAGGGTTGCTTCAAAAATAAACATGAGAAAAAAGCAAATAAAATAGTTGATAATATATCAGTGTTTAAAAACCAGCTTATCCTATATTTAAGATGAAACTGGCATTACAGAGTCAATTAAGTTTAAATGAACTTAAAAATTCAACCTTAAAACATACAGCACAAACCTATGGTTTAGAATTTTAGCCTTTCTGACATTCAGATGGCTTAACTGTGTGTGTGTGTGTGTGTACGCGCATGTCAGGAATCCAACCTTTCTCTATACCATCAAAGTTTATATTTTAAATTAACTCATGAAAATCCTACACAATTTAAAAACAGATGCAGATATTCTATAATTCAGAAATAACACACGCAGAATTGGTATGGTTTGTAAAATTACTGCTTTTTACTTAACAGAATTGTAGTTCATAGAATTAATGAGATTCAACTTAGCATTCAATTTTTCAAAGAATCATGGCTGACTCATCCATAACTTTTTTTCAAATATATGGTCTCAGTTTATTAGTAAAGTTACTCTATCACAGTTTTTCTCTACCCTCTGTCCATAAACACTGCTTTAGTAGCCTTCCTTGGAGTTTATAGGGATCTGACAAATTCCATTAGAAAGTCAGTCTAGCTTTTTGTTTCTTTTGACATCAACACACTAGGTCAGCTTATGTCTGAGTGGAGCATGTCAAAATGGCTGTCTTACTGCATTTCTCATTGTTATTCTCTGGGGTGATATCCCATGAAGGTCATATTATAGATCGTTTTATCAAAGACATGTCAACAATAGTAGCTGGACAAGGGTTGGTTCCAGCTAATGGGATATGTCCTAGAAAGCCACTAACAGCTTGATGTCCTAACAAAAACCTGGTTGCCTAAATATACTTCACCGTGACTTCAGGCTGGTCTCAAATTTAACCATGTCTGATCTGCACATTCTTTCTTGAGCCTCAAGAGTACATTGCTTAATATCTTTTATTCTCTAAGTGTAGAATGAAAACCCAGATAATCTATGCAAGCATGTAAACAATATTTTACTTTATTACTTCTTCTCCTCTCTCCCACACTGTTTATACACATAGACACACAGACATATATCTATAGGTATATGCAATATGATTTCAACTTAGTGCCTGCTTTCAGGTTTACTTAGAAGCATGTCTAATAAATGAATGAATCCAGACCATGTTGTTTGCACCAACTGAACTGAAACAGCCTCCAAGAAAAGGAGGTTCAAGGTGCTGATTCATCAGCAGATGTTCTCTAAACATTTTAACTTCGTTGCTTATTTACAGAATTTCATCCTTAATCTAACTTGTATATAACAGGTAGACAGGAGGGAGGATAAGTACCAACTTTTTTAATATAATATGGTCTCCTGGCATCCATCAGCTTTATATGGGCTCATCCAGGATGAACATACTAGTTTGCTTGTTTCAAAGCTTCTGTTCACTGAAATCTGCTCATCTAAATGATGTTTATTCACTAGTTTAAGTGCTGAAACCCAGTTTTTGTCAACATCTTCATTTCTGTGTTATTAGTACCATCTCCTAAAAAATTCTGAGATCAAATTGTCAGAAAACTCAAGTCACAACACTAGCATAATACAATGATTTACTATTATAGGTATTAGCTGAACGTACTGCAACTCCATAGATTTAAAAAAACAGCTAATGAAATTATGTACTAAAGTTTTATTCTTATGTTATCCCTAGAAAAACAATTACTTGTTTTTATTTTGGTTTATAATCTGATTTTAAGTTTGAGGGTTGGCTTGTTAGTGCAAGCAGACACCTCTTCAGGAATCCAAATGCATTTGATTAAGCACTTAACATTATTCCCAGGGGCAGGCAATCCCAAAGAGCCACTGGGCATGGAAGGCATTAAACATTCATTTTTCTGCCCTGTAATCAACCTTCTCCATGACCTGTCACCCCCACATAGATAACCTGGGGGCCTTTCTGTGTCAGATGTCATGTTCTAGAGACTTTAACTTAGTACAAATGAGAATTTGATTTAAATTACTCGGCTAATTTTCATTTCCGATTTTAAACAAAATTTAAATACCTGCCTCCAGAAATAAAAGAGACTTATGCTTAACTAATACCAGAAGCACCATCTGTCCTGTCATAAGCACTTTATACAGGCTTCCTTTTTTTTTTTTTTTTTTTTTCATTATGTTGCATTAAGGACACAAACATCTACTTACCACTCCAATAGAAATAAATTCTAGTTAAAATTTTTTAAATGTTTTGACACCACAGTGATTTGGGAGCCTGTACATTAGAAATAATCTCTATGTTAAATGCTTAATTCTTTTGTTATCTTCGTAGAAATAGTTCTCCAATACTACTTATTTTTATGATTATCCTAGACTGAGTAATTTAAATATGTAAAGCCCTGTATGTGTATGCTATATCTAATTTGCAAGTGAAAATATGGTCGTGGTTCTTGCAAATAATGAGTCTGTTCTCATTTGGAGACCTAAGGGCTATTGAGTATCAAAGTCTAGAGGTGCTTCCCCTGTTTCTATTTATTAAGAGGAAGTTGGAAATATCTGCTGGGGTGCTGAGCAAGTCCTATTATTTTCCTTAATGTTTTTTTTTTCTTCTTTGAAGCTTTTAATATACTTGTTTAAATGAAAGGGGAGGCTTAAGAATTCAATTTCAAATTGGTCATTTAAGCAAGTAAACAAGAATCCTCACTGAAAGTATACAAGTGAAATACAGGCAAATAGATAAAAATTAAAAGGGCCTAGTCCATTCTATGAAATTTAACTTACCACAGATAATCACTGAAATGTAAATTTTCTTTATGGCTTTTTTTATTGTTGTTGACTTTTCCTAGTCCTAAGTAAGACATCACTGTGCCAAAATGTGCTTTTCCTGACCCCTGACCAAATAGAGTTAAACTTGGAGGTCTAGAGAGGGTTCATTTAACTTTGTACCCCTCCCAAAAAAATCAAATATTTTTAAATCATCATTTCTAAGAAGAATCGCTGTGTTTGTCTATGAAGAAGGGTTGCTTAAACTAGGAAAACCTTATAGGTACAAATCATACCTAATTTGCAAGTGAAAATATCATTGTTCATGCGGATGTGAATGTGTTCTCATTTAAGGGCAGTGGGCCTATTCATTGCCTTTTTTTACCCCCCTAAAATATAGCTCTAGACATATAATCACTATGCAAATTTAGTCAGCATATTTACACTGGAAACAAATGTAGCCAATTATAGAAAAATAGGTGGAGCTGTTTTAAGCATTCATTATATCTCTCAGGGCAAGGGGTAAATTAAACTTCATAAGGCTGCTGTAAAAATAACTATTTTAGAATTTAAATATGGCTGTATATTTTAGTACTTATTACCAGATTCCATTTTAACATCAAGATTTAGTTTCCAAAAAATACTGAAATGAAGCATTGCATCTGAAAACCTGTAGCTCTGCCCACCACAAAAGCTTTTTAAAATGAGGGCCTCAGCATGTCCCATTCCATGCTGAATCAGAGTGGCCTTTGAATTTCCAGGAAGTTCATGGTTTAACCAACCTTGAATAAATAAGTGGTGGATAAAAGCCCCTGTAGGTGAGCTCCTGTAGGCATCATCCACAAGGTAGGAAGCATTGTTCCTCCCACCCATTAGCGATCTGAATCATCACAGCCAGGAAGCCAGCTTTCCTACAACCCATTTTCTTGTCCTTAATGATGTATCTTGAAGAAAGAATTAAGTAGCATAATGTGTAAAATGTAATTTGAAAAGCTATAAAACATCAATGAGGGTCAAATTTTCATGAAGAATGACTAGCACAGCTTAGCTGCATGCAAAGTAATAATCAAAATCAGGTTTATCATTATGTTGTACAATAAAGCTAATACAAAGTCATATGTAAATTATACCTCAATTTAATTTTTTTTTTAAAGGGCTTATGAGAAGGGGAAGGAAACATTACGGTTTTGTCAGATGCAACAAAGTACCTTCCAGTGGCAGACTAGATGGTGGTTTTCAGTTATGTGATTTGAAGGACCCAGAATTTTTTCTTGTCAAAAAACAAAACTGAACTGCACACTTAATCTTTTGTATATTTCTTAGTGCTAAAATGTGGCCTCTCATTTCAGTTCTCTTTGAAAATGTACACTTCTCTGGAAAAGAGGGTACACTGGGTGACGATCGCATCAAACAAAGTGTATGAATATTCCTCTGGGAGGAAAAGAACTTTGCATGTCAGAAAGTGAAAACATGCCAGAGAATTAAGCAAATGGGGAGGGAGGCAGACAAGCTGGATTTCTCATGCTATATAAAGTTGTTATGCAGTAAGTGAGAGTGAGGCCTGACTTTGAATTACTACATGCTCATGAAGCATGAGAAAGTAGGAAAATTTGGTGTTTGTCATTACCCCAGAGTAGGCCTGGCACCATTTAGAGTGAGACAGCATTTGGGCTGAGAATCATGGAGGTAAGAAAGGTCAGCAGGTTTCTGAGGCCTCTGCAACTGGACTTCTTAGGAATAATCAAAGACTTACTTAGGGAAGCAGCAGGAAGCAGAGGAATGGGATTTCCACACTAGGGAGGTTACCCAGGCAATCTGGCTAGGAAATAAGTGGCTTACCTCTGAAAAAGTTTAACATCCAGTTTGAAATGCAGATAAGAAAAATCCCATAATGAGCTGTTTGTCATCTCTTCCACCTCCCCAATATATATGACAAGATAATCCTGCCTAAATAGTTCAAGCATTGTTTTAAAGGAATTAATGATACATAGCTTACCTTAATAAGTACTCTGCCTCCTCTTCTCTTTCCCTCTTCTGTATTTTAAGAGCCCCTTTCATGAGATCAGTGGTTTCTGTTTTCTTCATCTTCAGAGATTGGCCTCCCTACAGAAGACTAGAATGACAGTGAAGGCCAAATTATTGTTGGGAGTTGTTGCTCCTGAGGCTATAAATGTGAAGCCTACTTTGTATTGGTACATTTTTTATTTTTAATATATGAGCCTGCACTTTACACTTAAAAACACAGTGTTTTTTTATCGCACATTTTCCTTTTTGAGTAACAACTTCACAGTGTTCTATATTATGGTTATTTCTCACATAACATGTCTGCCTCTTGAAAATTTACATTTTCTTCCAGGAACAATAAGAATTAACGAAGAATAAAATATCGGGACATCCCCTGTTGAAGATAGAAGTATTATTATGATAGTTTTAAAAATAATTTAATGTTCAAAAGGCATCTAGGACATCGGACAGGTATATACACCTTTATGCATAGTTAGCCTTACTCCATGGAGGGTTAGGGAAAAGACTGCAGAGGTAGAAAGTTTAAAAGAGAGATGTTGCATGGTCAGGTTTATGTCTGCAGTAATTAGAGCTTAGTTATCTAGGAGTAGAGAGAAAGAGGATAGAAGACATTAAAGAAGGTTTTTGTTGGTCCAGAGAAGAAGTGAAAGAGAACATAAAGAGAAGGAAAGGAAAGTCTGAACAGAATCCCTGGGATGTTATTCACCACTCTGACAACATCATTAACGATTGTATGAACAGGACTGTGCCTGGTCTCCCACAAATTTACAAGACAGTCTTTGAACTACTGATTCATTCCAGGGGTGCATTTTAAAGTTACATTCCAAGACCAGAGGACAGTATTTAATCATTCTATGATATTCAGGGAATTGACCCTCCTATAATCCCATTATCCCAGGCCCCATTATCTGCCAGCAGAAGACTAGAAAACAAGGGTCACAACTTAACACTTATGGCTACTAAGTATGTTTGGATATGTTTCTTTATCTGTGTCAAAAGTAGTAAGACTTTGAATCCTAGAAATAGCCTTGCTCCCTTGACTGAAGCAGAAGTAAGGGAGAAGCAGTATATATAGACAAACTTTGTGGTTGAACATAATGTCCAAGGGATTAAAACAATAATAAGTTCAAGTTCAAGCAAGGTATCAATAAAACAGGAAACTACTGAATACAAACAAAATACAATATTTTTTATAAATTGTAAGAATTGAAGTCTTGAAGACCTAAAAGGAGCTAGAAGGAAAATTTGTAGACAGAGCAAGAGGTCATAATAGGAAATGGATTCTTTTGTCTTTAGGTTTAATGCAGAAAAAAACTAAATATTAAACCACAAAAAAAAAAAAAATTGGCACTATGCTGCCAAATTCTTATCATTTCAAGTTAGTGATTTGGAGAACTGCTGATCCTAGAGGTATAAATGTGATTTAAGCTCTAGCACAGAAATGAGGAAGGATGTCTTACCAGAAACCTGACACCACCTACAAACTCATTCCATCCTGACCATTGGGCCTCATTACTCGTTAATTCATTTATTAAGTAAGTATGTTTAGTGGTTATCTACGGTGTCTCAGACACTGCTGTTTTTTTGAAACAAGACTGAAAAAAAGACATTGCCTTCTATCAAGGAGAGGGGGAGTCAGCTAGCAGAGTGATGAGTACCTTCCTTGATAGAGGTAATGGCTGAAGGAGAGTGTAAAAGCATTGCAACTCAACACAAATCAAACCCCATACCTTCAGTGCAGAGTCTCTCCGCAGCTTGGACAGTATCCATTTGACTTATCAGGTCCCCTCAGATACAGATTTCTAGCACTCAAAAGCAGGCAGAATTTTCTGGTAAGCTCAAATTCTTGTCCAGCTCAACTGTAGGCTGGGTTATTTATAACTCTAGACACAAGTCCAGCTTTCCAGATTCAGTGGGGATTATAAATATGTGTAATGGCATCTAAGGAATTACTGTTATAGTTATACACATGCTCATAACTATTCCCTGTCCACTCTTAATTACTAAATAGGAGTGTGAATGGCAAAGATTATTAGGAAGAAAACTGATATATTAGAACACAAGCTTGTAATGAGAGAATTGCATTGGATGTGGATTAAAAAATATTTTTATGTTGAAGAGAAGATGTCCATTACAGTAGATTGTGTTAATTGTTATTTTTACTTAAACAAGGTTGGCAGTAGAGGAAAGAGAGGAGCAGAGTAATCTTCTGTCTCATAGCCAGAGATTGAGAGCAAATCCTCCAACTTAATTTATTTTTCATGATTATCAGAAACAAATGTGTATAGAAAATATAGTTTAAAAAAAAAACAACAACTGGATACCTGATAGATATATGGCTATCCATAATAAGTACTGGTAAAGATGTGGAAAATGTAACCAACCCTCTTACATTGCTGGTGGGAAGGTAAAATGGTGCATCTTCTTGGGATAGCAGTTAGCGGTTCCTCACCTGGTTAAATAGGGCGCCATCAATTCCACTCCTAGGAATTTACCCAAGAGAAATGAAAACACATGTCCATAAAAAAACATATACAGGAATGTTCATAATAACCATTAAGTGAAAATAACCCATATATCTCTTGGTCAATGAAGGGCTAAATATAGTTGATATAATAATACCAAGGATATTATTTGGCAATAAAAAGAAACTGCTGATGCATACTGTATAATATGAATGAACCTTGGAATCTTGTGAAAAAAGCCAGTCACAGGAGGTCCAGAGTAGGCAAATATATAGAAACTGTAGATTACTGGAAACCTAGGGCTGGAGGTAGGATAGGAGGTGACTGCTAATGGATATAGAGTTTTACTTGGGGGTTGGGAGGAGGGTTGATGAAATACTCTAAAGTAGATTGTGCAATGGTTGTGAATATACTAAGGTATACTAAAAATATGTATGTACATACTTGAAATTAATAAATTGGTATGTGGACACTATCTTGGTAAAGCTGCTTTTTAAAAACCTAGCTTTGCTATTTTGGCATCTTTGATGCTTTTCCTACTTGCTGCAGCCACAGCATTTTGCACTGGTATTTTGGGGAAAGTAATGTGTGAATCTCTGGTGTCTTAAATAAGTCCTCTACTGTATGGGTATTTTATGAGAGTTCATTAGGAATTATTGCTTAACTAAGCCTGGAATTGCAATCCAATAGCTTCTCAGTAAGAATGAACCATCTGTGCAGTTCTTTAGATGAGTCTGTTCTAACAGAATACTTTATATTTCAAAACACATTGATTTAATGTACATAGCACTGCTATGTAGCCATAGAAGATGAGTTTTTAGTTTTAAAAAATATTTTATCAAAAGTGCTCTTAAGGTTATAGCCTGTATATTTTTGTTTCTTGAGCTGTCTCAGCCAAGGGGGCATTAATATGGAATGGTTTTAATTTTTTTCAATTACTGCCTTCAGTTATGTTTTGTTGAATCTTGCAGAATTTTCTCCCCCTTAACAAAATCTTGCAGGTCACATAGCATATGTGTCCCTTTCCATTATTAGGAGGTTTGTCTGGTGTATTTTGAAACACCCGTCTCATACCTGATTTAAATCTAATTTACTTTTCCCACTCCATCAGAAAAGATGAAACCTGGTCTGGTTCTCAGACATTTTCCTTTCTCCCCCTTTTCAAGGCCCAACTCCTTAGTGGTATGCACTAGGTAATGAAATGTGAACAATGTCCCTTTACCTAGTCTCTCCAGGTTGCTTATTTAGCAAGGCATCCATGCCTCTTGCATGACAGGTGTCAAAAGCTGCTTCACATTTGGAGCATTCACTGTCCAGTTTCTGATGTGGAAGATCCAGCCATGACCCAGTCTCCTTGACTGGCCTCTTCCCAACTGGTATACTAGGGAAAATTTAACAGCTGACTGGGGCTGGAATAGGGTGGCAATACATGTGTATGTACACACATAAGTTTCTTACACATCTTACTGTGTAAAAAATGTAATGTTGTTGTACACAATTTACAGATAAACTATGCAATGTTCTTCAGTGCAGATTCCATATAACCAATTGATTTTCCCAGAAGATGTGCAGACACTTGCCAGACTTTTTTATTGGTAACCATCATCTAGTTTCAAGTCAAACAAGTATAGTTCTATATAGTTCCAGCATGGGCATTAGTGGTGTTTGCATTTGAATTGAAAAGTAAGATAAAGTGAAGCAAGGAAGGATGTCAGAGCTTCACTTATTAGTCAATGCCATGAGCACCTTCTTTTCTAAACCAGATAATAGTTTCAAATGCTGGAAGACTATCCTTCAGTTTTTGTACTCTTCACAATGTATGGTTCTAACCATGATTCACTTTCATATTTAATCTGCATTATTAGCATGTCCTAATTTGTAACATATGTTGATTTCAAGCTACCAACATGACCTTACTCAATGCATAAATGGGATGCAGAGTAACACATTTTTTTTTCCTACCAAAAGGGATCACACAGCCATTAAAAAAAAAAATCTATGAGGTTTAGTAATAATAAAATGATAAAGTATTGCCTTTGTTTTAAATAACTTATTTAATTATAATTTTATATAATTTGATTTTTAATAATGGCTGCTTAGGGGCCTCCCTGGTGGCGCAGTGGGTTAAGCAACAACCTATGAAGCAAACCGCAGCCACTGCAGCACGAGTTCGATCCCTGCCCTTGGCCAGGGAGGGGACCCACATGGTGCAGCAGACCTCTCCTGCTGTGCCCGCTGCTCCCCTCAGCAGTGTACTTCTGTTGATCTGCCTGTTCTGCTCCCCGCTCTCTGTGGTGAATCCTCTCACCCCCCACAACTCTGGCCTGTACCCCAGTGCTTGTATGCATAAATAAATAAATCTTTAAAAAAAAAATAATAATGGCTGCTTAAATTACGCAGAATTTAAAATTGGTTGGCAAGCCAGTTCTAAAATGCCCTGTGTCTGTCTCAAACATTCTCTTCACTTTGCTACTGCGGCCCCATCCCCCCTCGGAACTACCTTCTTGATAGGACACTGACAAGATAGCAGGGCTGGTATAGACCACTTCCTTAGTGCCCCCTCTCTCTACCCAGCTCATCAAAACACAAATCAGGTCAGCTACATAATCAGTGTATATCTGATTTAAATCTCAAGTAGTGGTGACACTGTGCAGTCTCCTTTTTCCCAGTATTTACTGGAGAATCTCTTTGAGAGAAAAAATCATCTCCCCATTTTTGTGGTGATAGGAGGGGGAGACAAAGCAGCTCTCCCACCACGCACACACCACACTCCAAAGCCATAGCTCTGTGTCCCACAAGTCTTCTTTCTGTCCTTTCTCATATATTATGATAATTTCTTAGCGCTGTCAGGAGCAGCTCATCTTCTTTTAATAAACTCTGGGTAAGGTATAATTGTGTCTTTTGAATGTGTGATACTCGATACCTCCTTTAGCCTCAGAGTTATTTATTCTAGAGTAATAGCATATATTGCTAGATTTGTATGAAGTTTTATTTAGCAATCTCAAACTTAAATCTAGTATGATAATGTCCTTGGCTTATATAACATCATGAACATGATTATTTTCTCCTTAAATCACTCTGTAAGTCACATATACACACACCATATATGTGTGTATATTTATATTTTTTCCCAGTGTTCTGAAAAATATTTCTGGTTTGGCTTAGACCTATAATTAGTATTCTGGTTTCCTCACATTCCAAATGCCCTAACTTTGACATACTTTATTTGTAGTTACTAAACTTAGAGGAATTCAGGTATTCCTAAATCTTGATAACATTCTTCAAAGAAATAAAATATTCCTGTATTTCTGGGGTAAAATAACTTTAATTGCTCTCTAAGTCTTAACCTCACTGAAGTTAAGGTTCTACAAATAAAGCTTTAGTGAAGGAAAGAAATGGGAAAGGATAAGAAATTACCTTAGTAGATATAAAAATATACTATAAAGCTATGGTGAGAAAAACAACATGAAATGTAAAGCAAAAGAAAAATTTATTAAAAGAATCTCAACTGCAGAATCAAATCCAGGTATATATAGAGAGAAATCTTATATATGATAAAGCTATCGATTCAATAAAGGTTAATTAATAATAGGGACATATGAAATTATTTCTAAAAATAGTGGAGTGAATGGAAAGCGCCTAAGTAAATGAGCATAACATCAGTCCAGAAAATATTAAGTGAAGATTGATGTATTTTATTTCACTCAAATATGAATATAAAGAAACAATAGAATAGACACTCTTAATCAAAGCAAACCCTAGAAATCTGACTATAGAATTGAGACCACCAGAGGTGGGGGTGGAGGGCAAAGGAGGGACGGGACCCAGTGGATATTGTGGTTCTTTTGAGGGTGAGCATGGTTTTGTAACATAAATCTGAAGAAGTGTGACCCTATAATTCTGACTCTTGTACATTATTATAAGCCAGTGTTACCTCAGTAAAAAATAATGCAACTTAAAATTTTTAAACTTCTATATAGCAAGAGTCATCATAAACTAGGTGAAGGGAAAAGTGATACACCGAGAGCAAATATTTCCTCCACACATAATAGATAAGTGGTATTATCCTTCGAGGTACAGTGAATTTATTTTGGCTGAATACTGAAGAGCCAGTGTTAAAAATCAATGAGTAGCCTAAGGCAGGGCTGAATGTTCCTATCACAAAATGATCTTCTGAGATACAAGAATAAATATAAAATTTTATTTTAAGAATTTAAGTAGTGTTACAATCTTATTACTAAAAATTCTGTTTTTAAACTTTGTCATTTTGATGTAGCAATCTAATTTCTCAGCACTGCCAGCTGCTCAGTGACTCCTCTGTACATTTTCAATACTTAAATGTTTTCACCTGATGAAAAGCATTAATTTGGGTGGTGGGGGGTGGGATGCTCTATGCCAATGTGAGTTACTATTAATGGAGATTCTGCTGTCATGTCAGTAAGATTTCCTTTTTCTCTAATGGAATAAAAAAGTGAAGACTTACTCTCCAACCGCTGGACTTTAAGATGGGCCGATGATAGTGGTGCCATGTCATTGAAGCACTTCTGAAAACTAAAGCTGTATGCACTGCTTAAAGAAAATGCTTTCTGAGTATTTAAGGACCACATAAAAATTGTGCCCTCACATTTTTGTTTCTAATATTTTTACATTCATGAGCTGCTTCTCAACAGTTATTGGATGTGCTGCTTTCCCTGCTATGAGCCATTGCTTGTTACTAAGTCCTTTTCCAGCAGTTTTAGTGTCTGCTGCGGACAATATTAAAACATGTTTTGTTCCCGCAGCTTTTTTTTTTTTTTATGATATCTACCTGCTATCTCACCTGGAACATATATGTGAAAACAGTTCCAAATCTTTCCCTTGTGTACAGTGTTGTTCGTCTCGGCCAAAAGAGGTTTTTAATTCCAAGTTATATTTATAACACTTAGCCAGTGTTTTTAAAACCAGTATCCATTTATCAACAGTAAATCCAAATGATGGTGGATTTTTTAAAAAATTCAACCAGGAGAATGGTCAAAGAAAGCTGTGAGAATCTTTATGAGGTTCTCATCTTTGACTTGCTAATCCATATATACAGGAAAAGCTTCTGTAATGAACAATGGACAGTGCTAGTGCTGCAGAGAGACAACGGCCTTGGGGAGTAGCTGCTATTTATGGTGTTTTGTGTGCGCACCTTATTTTCTTGTCTTATATTCTTCTGCCGAACCATACATCCATGAAGTAAACATAGAGTTAATAAGTGGAATACAGAGAAGACAAGCAGAATCCCATGAGGGCAGGAATTTGTTTAGCACAGGCTTCTCCAGCTCCTGGAAGATAGTGTAGGAACTCAGTAAATACTGGGTGAGTGAATGACTGCGCAGGCTGAAGTCAAGTGGGAAATACGGATAAGTAAACAAGCAACTAAAAGGCAGTATTCTCAGTGCAGTGAGAGATATGAGCAGACAAAACAGAAATAGGGCACACAAGACTGCTGGGAAACCCCTCGAAGACACCTCCAAGAACCTATGCTTGAGGTAAATGTTGAGAAATCAGCAGAGGCTTGAGAGGAAAGTAAGCAGTGTAAGCAGATGTAGAGCCTCAAAGAGTAGGGCTCCCTCAGAAACTGCAAGTCATCTTTTCTAGTGAAAGCATGAGTGGAGGAGGCCAGAAAGATAAGCTCTTGATCACAGGTCTTGGGAGTCATGGTAGGGACTTCAGATCTTATCTAAAGAGAATGTATTCAAAGAAGACATTTACATGTTTATGTGAATACTTACTCACCTGTCATCATGTTTAAAATAGTAGCAGAAATTATACTTGCTTTGTAAGAATTAATTCATTAATTCTCATCATAATCTCTGGAGTAGGTGCTGTTGTCTTCATTTGCCGTTTGAGGAAACTGAGTATTAAGCAGTTAAGTGATTTGGAGAAGATGACTCTGTTGTTAGTGGAACTTAGATACCCAGGTAGTCTGGATCCAAAGCCCATTACCTTTTCCCACTATATTCTTTGAGAATATGTATGTTTTCTTAAGAACGGGGAATTAAAAATTGCTTTTTCCGTGTTAATTTCTCCCACACCTCCTAGTAGCCAACTTAGAATGTTCTCTGACCTTGCAGATAGATCTCTCAGCAGTTCAGTGGTCTGTGTGTCTTCTCTGCATTCCCTTTCATCATTCAGCTGTCTCGTGCCTTTTAGTCTTGATCCTTGCCCCTGCCCCTTTTCTGGATGGTGTATAAAGCCCATTTGCTACCAGAGTACTCTGTGTCGCCCCAGCCATTAGACAAAGCTTGAGACAGGGTAGCAGTGGCTGTCTGAGTCTCTTCTGGAGTCAAAGGTGCACATACCACATAACTCAAAAAAAAGGGGGGGGGTAGGGGGCAGGATACTCAGTATGATCATTTTTCACTGACTGTTACTCCTCCCACAAGTGTTTCCTGAACAGCACCTCTTTATGCCTGGAACTGTGTAGGGAGGTAGAGGTGAAATGGACAAAGCAGAGATGAGTAAAAAGACGATGTATTGCCCATCATCAGTGATCTTTCAGTCTCACACTTTCATTCGAGCTCATATTTCATAGCTGGTATGTGTCAACAAAAGTGACATGATTTTTATTAAACGGATGAAGCAGTGTGGTTTAGAGGTCTAGTTAATGGAGTGCATTGTAAACCAGCTCCCACTCCCACGACTTCCCGTTGAGTACACTGTAAATCCTCTGCATCTGCCTCAGGGACTCTGTAATACATGCCATACTAGTGTTTGGAAGAATCAAGTGTTTAAAATTATCTAACCCTATATTGCTAAGTAAGAACATGCTCCTCTTTTCAAAATTCAAACAATTGCTGAACAAAGACAAAAAATGTAGGAGACTTAAATTTAAATTTACTTATCCACTGGTGAACTTTGTGGTTTCTCTTTAGTATAGAGGAGGAAGAATGACAGATGGTAATCTCACACTGACACTATAAAGAGGTGGGAAAGTAGTCACAATCTAAAAACCCAAAATTATGAGAATTTTTACTTTTTTTAGAAAATAAGTTTAGGGGCCACTCTGGTGGTGCAGCGGGTTGAGTGCGGCACTGTGGGGTGTCTGCGGCACAGCAGCGCGGGTTCCATTCCCACCAGGGTGGGGACCCACATGGCCAGCGGACCTCTCCTGCCTTGCCCGCTGCTCCCCTCAGCAGTGTATTTCAGTCGGTCTGCCTGTTCTGCTCCCCACTCTGTCTCTGGTGAATCCTCTCACCTCCCGCAGCTCTGGCCTGTGCCCCAGCTCTTGTATGCATAAATGGATAGATCTTTAAAAAAAAAAAAAGAAAAGAAATTTAGGTAAAGAAAATCAAGTAATTTATGTTTAGAGACTCTTATTTCATCCTTGTTATATCTGTGTGTATGAAATATGAAACTCTCTAGAAAGATTCCACTTCATTTAAGATCATAATAATAAATACACTACAAAAAGAGTATCTTCTTCCATTGAATTCACTGTTGATAGTTATAGGCTGCACATATCTTTGCATAGTTTCAATTTAGGACTTGCAGTTTTTCTTTCATTCAGCAAACTATGTTGTCATTAAGAATGCTTTGTTTAATACCATTTGATTTTTTATTATTTCATTCTTTTACTTCATTCCGTCATTTGTACTTTAAACAGATTTAAAATTGGCATAAATTTGCAAAGAAGCATACACAGTTATCTTCATAGACTTGTTTATAAAGCAAAAAATGGTGGGGGGAATGTCTGTAGGTGGGAAATTAGTTATTAATTCAGATGAATATGAAAAATGATGAAAGAACTCTGATTATTGACCAAAAATGTTATCCACCCTATATATTGTTAAAAGTTTACAATAGCAGACTATAAATTAATTTTTTCCAGTTGTGTGTTCAAAAGTGTCCAGAAAGACCTATCGAAATGTTAATAATACTGAGTGAATTTGCAGATAATCTTGTCTTCACTTACAACTTTCTATCCTTTGTATTGTCTCAGGTTTTTAATTATCATTATTGTTTTTATAATTAGTGTGTGTCAGATAAATAGAAAAGATAGAAATTATTTTAACCAAACTTGAAAGGGTAAAAGGAACTCTGAAATTTACTATTAATTACATCTGCATACAAAAAAATGTTGACATATTGCATGTTTATTTTCTTTACACTCTAACTTGTTTTTGAAATTTTCCACCCACATCTCTGCCCCTTCTGCCCCTACTAAAACAGTATTGAAGATTGATGTAACTCCTTTCCTCATCCCATAGCTTCCTGTTGCCTATCCTTCACCTGTCTCTCTCTGCCCCCTTTGAGCTAAAATGACAGGCGGATTCAGTTTGAGTTGGAACATTAGGTCACTGGTCATTCCTCTGATACTAAGCCTGTCCTTTACCTCAATCAGTAAGTTAGGTAGTACAAATGGATCTTGGGTGTATTTCACTAACAGGCAATTTAACCACCTCTCTTGAGTGATATAGACTTAAGCTATTAAAGATACCCAAGTTTTACCCTAAGATTTCTAGACTGCCAGAAATTAGAACAAGGTAATTTTTTTCAAGAGTAGAGAAGTGTGATTCAGACCTCTTCTTGGCCCTTTAGACTCTAAAGCCATTACTTAGTCTGAAGTGAAAGACCACATTTTTTAAAAGTATCTTGGCCAATTTCCAGGTATTTCTGTCTGTAGTTGGTATTACTGGTTTAAATCTTGAACCCTGACTGGGCTGGTTTAAGTGATAGAGTTTCAGTTTCAGCAGTTGAGCACCTAATCACAAGCACAAGCAGAAAAGCAAGAGTTCTGAACAGAACTGTCTACTGGGTGGTCCCTTAATTGTGATATAAAAGAATGTGAGAAACTGACCGCTGCCATAATAATTATAACAGGCTTAGCAGCAAGTCCAAAAAACCCTGAACATGGTTTGTTAAAACTTAAGCAAGGTTATGTTAGGAGGGTTTTCAAAGACTTTGTTTTTATCCACCTCAGAAGATCATTAAAAAGGTATGTTTCCATTGTAGCTTTAATAACTGAGAACATGAAGTCATGAATATCTTTCTAGGTTAGAGTCCCAGAATCTGCCCAAGTTGCAAGTGACATAAGCCAAAAGTCACACTTCCGTATTTTTTTTTTTTCATATTTAACATTAGCTTTTGCTAATTTTTTCTCCTTTTCACTTTAGGTTCCTTCTTACTGCTTGCTCTAATACACCTAAATTCTCAACATCAAAAATAAGGGAAATAAAGATGAAAGAAGTAAAATAGAGATGGGAAGGAAAGGAGTAGACTATGGAATCTCCAGAAACCTAAACTTTTTTTATTTATATTGCTTTCCCCCCCCCCCCCCCCCCCCCCCCCCCCCCCNCCCACCCCAGTAAGGGTTGATCCTGTCTGGGTAGAGAATAGTCAGCCTGGAGGTAAGAATTCAGATTCTGGCTTAGAACTCTGCTCCACCTCAGGCAAATGACTCACCCTGTGTCAGCTCCCACAGAGGTTAATACGATAAAGTTTTTGGAAGTGGTAAAACAGTGAAGGTTGGCTATTATTAACTTCTAATGGTATTTTTATAGTAAAGACCTGTGTGGATTTTGCTATCCTCAAATTTGGAAGAAGTAGATCACTCCCTGTGTCATGGAGTCTCACTAACAGAGATTGTCTTAGCTGAGGCCCAGCATGTTCCATCAGCACAGGAAGAGGGATGTGAGTGCCCCTGCACCTGTGGTCTGAAACAGGGTGGAGGAGTTGACCAGGCCACCCAAGGACCTTGAAGTCTACCTCCCACAGCAGACCTGCATTTTCTCAGTGAAATACCTCCTTAAAAATAAGAAGATAATAAGTGTATGATGGGGACAGGGAGAGGGGATAATACTTGTCAAGAAATAGGAAAGAGATGTCAGTAACTCTTCTGGCCCTGAAATATGATCCTTCAGTGGCAGATCGAGTTCAGTCATCGCTAAAGTGACTTGTTCCCAGTTAGAGCAGCAGCCTCTCACCTTTCCCTAACTCCCTCCAGGCACAAGGTCCAACTTTCCAGAAACACCTTCTTTTCTCCAGCTTTGAAAGAGGAAGAGGTGCTGGTGTTTACTGACTCCTGACTCTGCTTCCCTTCCAGCTGACCCTCTGGTGGGCAGCATCGCCACACAGTACATGACCAACAGAGCGGAGCACGACCGGATGGCCAGACAGTGGACCAAGCGGTATGCCACATAGGGCCCCGCCTGCCCCCGCCGGACCTGTGCAAGCACATTCACCAAGTGCATCAATAGCCCTACCCACCCCTCTGACCTTGGTTCTTATTTTCTTATTTTTATTGAATTTTGAACCATTCTGTGATGGTATGTCATGTCTCTCTCCTGCCTCCCCTGTTTCCTTCTCTTTCCCCTCGCCCCCACCTCCTGTTTTTTTTCCTTTTTTGATTTCTGTTAACTTGAAAGATTTGGGTTTTTTTTTTTCCCACCTCAGTTTGGATGGGAACTTTTGTTTTCAGTGCAAAAAATGTTGGATCTGTAATAAGAGCTTTCTTACAAAGCCTTGTATTACTGTGTGGTTTTGTTTTTTGTTATGTTTTATTTTAATTTTTTTCCTTTTATGTGATCTTCGGGAAAACACGAATTCAGAATTATATCTTGTTTCTACTTAAATGTAGTGCTTAGGGTTAATTTTTTGTACTGAAGTCTTTATTGGTGGGTGCATGCTACTGGGAACAAGTTTTTGTACAAAAGCTTCAATCAGAATCACTGTGCATTACGGAGACTCTGTTTATCACTAGCCTTCTGTCCCCCACACAGAAGACTGTTGGATTGAACAAAATAATATGTATTTTGATTTACTTAAAGTGCTTGTAAATTTCTTAGGGACCTGCCACTTTTGACTGTGGATCAGTTGATGTACACTTGCATTATTAAAGCACTCAATAAATCACTGTGGCTGATAAATGCACTCCTGGTAACCTGGTGTTTACTTTGTGTCTTGGTGACCAGCACAGCCCTCCGTGTGGCAAGGCTTGTCTAACTCCATTACAGTTTAAAGTACATTTTACAACTCAAACCTTGAATGTTTCTTTGTATTGAGTTGACTGATGTGCAGGACTTCTCCAGTTGTCAGTAACCTGATGATCTTACAGTTGTTCCAGATTACTCTCACTTCACATTTTGGCTGGACATTGCTTTCTTGTGGAAATCCTTTCTGTCACCACTTCTTCACTGAATAATTAAAATATGCGACTCCAAAATTAGCCTTCTAGTGAAAGTGAAATCTGAGCTGTTTATGGTGTTCAGTCACTTTTGAATTGATTTCTCTTTTTTCCTCTTAAAAGTATTATAGTGATTGCCCTTGAGTTTTGCTTTTGTCTGTTCCTCCATGATTTTGGTGGAAGACATAAACCCAATTGTATCAACACATTCCATGATGAGGGTATGTCTGTTCTGGCTTTGACTTTGGGCTCTTTCAAGTATGCAGCTATCAGAAGCAAAGAGAACTTGTGTAGAGCAGCTTGAAAAACACACCGGCACGCTGATTGATGGTCAGGTCAAGGTTCTTTGTGTTACAAGGCATGTTGGGAACTCCTGCTTCCACTAATAATAGTTCCTAGTTCAACATATAGCTTGGTCTCGTTTAAGGGACATCTTTGCTGCTGAATAGTAGAATTTTCAATAGTAAGTCACTCACCTCTATATATTTCTGATTTAAAAGATACAGTTTTTGTTGTTTTTAAGTGACTGAAAAGAAATCCCAAGGGAAATATACTTAAATATTGGAAATGTTACTTTTGAACCAAAGCACCTAGGGATGTTTTTTCTAGTTCTAATAATGATTTCACCATTTTATTTGAAAACATTTTTCAGCATAGCAGAACACCATATGGTCTCTGTCACAACTACCAACTCTGTAGTTGTAGCAAAAGGAGCTACAGAAGATACGTGTGAAGGGACATAGCTATTTATCCAAACAGTAAGTACAGTGGATTTAGCCTTGAGTTGTAGTTTGCTAATTCCTTATACAACCACCAGAGTCTGAGGAAGGAGAGAGCCAGATGTCAGATAACTATATGTTAAACATTTCTTTCTTTAAAATAAAATAAAATTGAGACTAATTTTTAAAAATTATTGAGAATATTTTATTTCCTGCAGATTTTCTCACCACAGAGGTTTTTATTTTTACTTTATAGATTTAAAATTTTTATTTTTAAAGCATTTCAATTTATTTAACAGCTTTTTTTTTATTTTTTACTTTTGACTGATTAAAATAGACTCATGCTATTAATGCTGGTTTTTATAGACAATGTTTAAGTTCAGTCTGTCTGTCTTTTAAAATATCAACTCCATCGGACACACATTTATATAAAATATCCAGGATATTACATTTACATCTACATCTCATATCTGGTTGTACTTTAGATAATCTTTAAATGTATGTTATTTAGAAGCCAGAGAATACAACAATTCTAGTAGAAGATCCTGTCACAAATCTGTTTGCTTTCCCTGTCACTTTTAGGTTTTATGCTAATTCAATATGAGGAGTCAATAAAACTTCTGCCCAATTTTTTGAACTCTAAATACTTAATGACAAACAAAGTTACCCACACCTCAAAATGTGAAAGCTAGAGAAACTCCAGAGAGACCACTGAACTTTTAATTGAGCCTGGCGACTCTAGATTCTGGATAACGTGGCAATTTTGCTTGAGATCTATAATCACAGCAGGCATTCCAATTCCAATAAGTTTTTAGAATGTATATAAATTAAGATTTGGGGATAGTTTAACACTGAGAGAGCTAAATAGTTTTGATTATTATGAGTAATACTTCTAAAATTTAGGAATTATTTTATAAGCTATATTATTTAACTTTGCATACCAATTATTGCTAATTTTAGCATTTTGTAGCTTTGTTAAATATAATTTTGGCAGATGCTTGACTAAGACAGGACCATTGGTCATTGAGGAAATAGTTTGAAATGACAGTTTATGACTCTTAAATCACGGATGATTGTGGCTTTAATTTGTCATAAAACATCAAAAGAATAGTGATCTTCATTTGTTGTTCTACAGGAACCCACTGAAGACAGCAAATGCATAAGTAGTCAATCTTACCGTTTCAAGATTAGAAAGTGAACTAGAAGGTCATCGTGGACTATTGGTTTTGGAACTAGGAAGAAAAGAAGTATTTACCTTAAAACCTCAACCTCGCCTTTAGAATGTAAGCTGTGATAGTCTACACATTGCTGTCCCTCTTAAATTCCTATGTTGAAATCCTAATCCCTGAGGTAATGGTTTTAGGAGAGTGGGGACCTTGAGGAATGATTAGGTTATGACATCAGTGCCCTCCTGATTGGCATTTGCCCTCATCAAAGAGATCCATCTTGTGAGGACACAATGAAAAACCAGCACTACAAACTGGATAAGGGTCCTCCCTGGAGGACAGTCTGCTGGCACCCAACTGCATTCGATAAATTTCTGTTATTCATATCACCTAGTCTGTGATGTTCTGTTAAGCAGCCTCAGCTGCCTAAAATAGTGACCCTCATTCACACATAGCGAACAAGACACCAGTAAGATTCCCATCCATAAGATGGGAATGAGAGGGCTAAGAGCCCTCATAGTCAATTACAAAACCATGTATATGCCTTTCTTACATTTATAAAATATATCTATAATACTTATGTGTATTTATATCCTGTATCCATAAAAATAAATTGGCATAATCCAATCTTAGAGTCAAGGTGCACTACCATGTCTTGGTGGTAGGGATTTTGCCAGTGTCAGTGAGTGAGATAAACATGTTAAAGGAAGTACAGACCTGTTATTACCTGGGAGACCAAACAACGCTTCTGATTTGCATTGATTGAGATACAATGGAGAAATGTATCACTTGGAAGACCCCTGAAATTTTGTACATCTCCATTCTTCAGTAAGAGGCTGGTAATTATTTGCAGACATTGGCAATTTTTAATTGTCTCAATAATATTTTGTGCTTTAAAAGGGATATGTTCATAGTCAATAATGAAAACAGGTGAAATTGTACCCAGGAAATCCCTACCAGAGGATCCTCACCTACCCATGTATTTTATTTCAAGGTGACCTTGTAATTCTCGAAATGTTCTTTCTGTATGGGGGTGTCTGGCATGTGGGACAGCACACAATGAACCCAAGCTCGTCCTGCAATTGTCCTTACAGGTAATCTGAGCAAACCTACTTAAAGTCTGAACCATAGCACTTCAAGCTACATGTTATTTGGAATCTCTTTTAGCTGGCACTTTCAAAGGATTAAAGGAAGCTTGGCCTCCGAGGACTTTCCATAATCACTCATTTCCCCATGCCTATGCTTCCCCTGGGGAACTGACTGGTTCCCTTAAGCCTGGAACCTTCTTTCTCCACCCGGCACCTTCCACTCTCACACTCTACCACAAGCATGTGGCTTAAAGTGTCCAACACATCCCAGTTTGGTCAGAAGTTTCCAAACTGTTCTAAACTGGAAATTTCCATGTCTCAGGAACCCCCTCATCTGGGATGCACCAGATGCAAACTTTTGTGCTAGGACTAAATTTCAGCGTAATTTCTCCAGCATTCCACAGGGCCAATTTGGCCCATAGAAGTGTTTTACATGAGGAATGGTATTGATTTGATACCCAGCGATCCTTTTAGAAGAGGTGTGCATTCTGCATTCTAAGGAACTCCTTCCACTCAATGGATTTCTGATGACACATGAATGACTTAAACCTGCCCTTGCATCTTCAAATATAACTTAAGGTATGTATGCCTTTCTATGAATGAATAATCTTAAGCATAAAAATTCATTTTAAAAAATAATTTTGTTTTATGACTAGAAATTATATACACTATATTTTAGTTGAATAGCTGTGAATACTATTTCAATCATTTCAAATTATGCCGTCCCTTTCTGCATTGCTTTTCTTTGCCAATAACTATGCATCACATGAAAAAAAATTATATTCTTTCAAGTGAAAGATTTTCCTATGCTTTAGTGTGCCAGTTGCTTGAGAAGATTGTTTTAAAGGGAAATCCTGGAATTTTAAAAAACCTTTTTATGTATGAGACCCAGGAAAATGTAGGCACTAGTATCAGCCCCTGTATCTCTTGCCTGTATACATATCCATATAGTCAAAGTGGTACCAGCTCAGACTGCTCCAGAATCCTCAAGGGAGGATTTCAGTTCTGGTTACAGAAAAAGCTTTACCCAGTAATGCCAGCATCTTCTGGAGCTGATATGATGCACACACACACACACACACCCATCCCACTCATATCCCCAGCTCCCTGCAACATTGGCTTCTGATCTGTCTTTTAAAACCTTATGTGGAAGATCAGAGTTCAGAATGACAATAATATTCCACCTTACAGGAAATCTAAATTTCTCAGGCCATGCAGCAGAAAGCCACAGATGCTTTGACATTGGTGAAACACAAACAAGCACTATTCTTCTCTTTAGTGTATAGAAGCAAGGACAGT
Organism: Galemys pyrenaicus; assembly: GCA_019455555.1. Classification (NCBI taxonomy): domain Eukaryota; kingdom Metazoa; phylum Chordata; class Mammalia; order Eulipotyphla; family Talpidae; genus Galemys; species Galemys pyrenaicus. The sequence continues at coordinate 7,554,921 of JAGFMF010011681.1, forward strand.
ACAAAGGATAAAAACGTCACCCTGTCTTGATGCAGCTTGTCTCTATTGAGATTGCATCGAAAGAAGATAACATTCTTCATTGTCTGTTGAGGCTCCAGTGTAAAACTTACACTGACAGGTAAGTGAAGATGGCCACCACCATGAAATCTGGCAGTTTTAGTCTCTGCCTTTAAGATCAATAGCCAACTTTATATTCACCACCAATCAGCTCCAAGTACTTTGATTTTAAAAAGCAGTACCACTTTAAGCAATAATGAGAAAACTATTTACAATTCAAGTATGACAATGCATTTTTACTTAAATCTAAAACATTTGTTCATATTAAAGAATCCTCAAATTCTCTTGTGTTCTTAGTGGTGTGTAATAAAATACCAGATGTACTTGTCAGTCCAGATTTGGGCTGTTGGATTTTGGAAGAATGGTAATGTTTAGTTTTTATTTGGGATTTTTTAATAGTTGAAAAGAGAGTGAAAATGGGTTCATATAAAAATTATGTTTTGATGTAAAAATAAAATATACATTTTTAAAAGTTGACATAAAAATTCTACTTTCCTGGGCACTGCAAAATAACACAAAGATGCTATGTATTAAACTCCCAAAATATTTGTAAGCAATTTGATTTGTTTTATGGATTAGGAGACCAAGGAGTAAGTCATTGGGTTAGCAGAGTCAAGGGAAATCAAAAATGTGTTCTGGTTATTAAAAAAAAAAATTTGTCTGAGTGTCAGTATTTTTAGCAAAAGATTGAGAGTACAACCTCCATTTAAGGAAGATGAATAGAATGCTTTAATTCCTTCTGAAATGGAGTCTATAAATTAGCTCTAATATCTAGTCCTTTTATAAACCATTGGAGTTTTCACTGGGCACGTGGCCACCCTACCTACAAACTAAATTCCCCAGTCTCCCTGTAATAGGTGGATTCCAAAAATGATCCTAATTCTCTGTCCACATCTTTTCCAGATTCTTCCATGAAAAAATGGACCTTTCTTTTTTTACACACACCCCACACACCGCTATGTCAGAGTTGACCTCATTACAACGTCAGCTAGTAGACTATGGTGAGAATTATATTGTGCCAGTTTCAAGCCTTGGCCTTCGCAGGTCTTGTGCACTTCCTGGCTACCTTGGAACCCTTCCAGGCCATGAGCGTCAACCCAGGGCCAGCCTACTAGAAGCTGAGAGACCACAGAGCCACAGCGTACAGTTGATGTAGGAGCATCAACCCAGACAGATGTCCACCTGACCCATATGTTAATGAGCGATAGTAAATAGTATTGATTTAAGCCACTGAGTTTTGAAATGCTTTGTTACCCAGAAATAACTACTTAAACCTCTTCTTTACAGCTGTGAATGGCTTTGGAACTAAATTCTAGCCCAATAAGGTAAGGAGAGCAAAGTGACACCCTATATAAGAACAATGCTCACTCTACTCTCTGTCTTTACACCTTCCCCAGTCTGGAGTGCAGACATGGCACTGCTGAGTCAAAGCCAACTGTGAGCCTGGCAACAAGGGTGATACCCAAGAAAATGTGGTGCAGCAACAAGACAGAAGTTCCATTTTGAAGACATAATTGAAGTGCCTTGAGTACATCCAAGTAGGAATGTCTGGCCATTGAATAAACTCGAGTCACATTCAGGAAAACTCAGTAAGCCTGAATTTTAATGTGAAGTTGGGTATCCTCAGAGTGTGGACAGGAATGTGATTAGGGAAGAAGATGGGGTCACTTAGGGAGACTGAGACCAGAATCAAATCTGGGGATAACTTGCCACCTATCCTGACCCAACTGTCCAGAGACAACATCTTAACATGATTATTTAAAAATGTTGACTGTGTCCTTCACTGGTGGTTATGGTGTGGTAACATACACCTTAAGGGTGTAGTCCCATACCTTTAAATCATACATAGTGTTTTAAACCAATGTTACCTCAATTAAAAAATAACAAAGTTCTTACAAATGAAAAAATTTCTCTGAAGTATCTATACTATGATGGAGGAAAAGAATAGTGCCAGCAGTAAGTGAAGTATTCTGAGGAATTTTGGGAAGATAGCTGCAGTTATTGATGAAGCCATAAGCAGAAGTGTGCACAAAGTACAACTCACACGAGGGCAGGCTCTAGAGGTGAGTCTTTCCAGGAAACAACCTTCCTACTGCTCAGATGCAAGAACGGAACCTGCTGCCTTAAACTCAGAGGCGGTGGAGCCACAAGACACCACAACACATCCCACCCAGTCTCTCGTGTGGAGAGTTTCTTCTCGTCCTTAAGACATCCCTTGCAGTGAGTGACCTTTCTGACACTTGTAGCTGCTTTGAGCTTAAGAAATACGCACACCAACCTCATGGTGATGGTTCCTGGGCAGAGGGGAAAAATCAGCAGGCAGACAGACCCACAGACAAGATTTCAATTGTATCTCAGTTTACTTTTTTTTTCCATGAATATTATCCATCAAATTTATTACGTTGTCAGCGGATTCAAATACACAGTTTTTTGCCTGGAATCAGCTACCTTGAAGTTCCAATACTGCTAAACACCTCTTGATGTCTCACTAAGAACGCCTCAGTTCTACATGGAAATCCACCATAGGTACTTGCTACATCTAATACGGCATTGGGTATAGATGACACTCTTGGTTGCTCAGAGAAACTGTCCTTCTGCATTTGACTTGGATTTACATCTCTGGTACGTACTTGCTGTTCAGTCATCCGTCTCAGGTGTGACTCCTGTAACTCCATCCTGACACTGACCAGTGCTCAGAAGAGCACATTAGTCACCTCCTGCGGACACATGGATCTGCCTCAGTTTACTTCTTTCTCATGAAGGTATAAAACCATTAGCTATGACAAGTGTTAACACATTTTGAATGCTTGCAAACACAGGATGTGTGTGAACTGTACTTATGTGTACACATTTTTCAAATTAAAAAAATTTATTGTAAAAAAAGCCTTTCATATATGTATCATGGTAAGTTTAGCTGATGTGTGACACATTTTATTAAGCTGAATTTTTTATAGTGTGTACTACTTTTTAATCAGAAAAAAAGACAAAACTTGGAATGCCCATAGGCAACTTAGGTGGGAAGTTCTTTAATTGAGAATTGTCTTAAAGGGAGGTAGAGAAAATAAAATGGTAGTTTGAGATGTTTGATCACAAGAGGAGTTTTTAAAATGAAAACTACTAGAGCCTACTTATGATAAAGAAAATGAGCTGAAAAAGAAAAGGTAAGAATCTAGTGCGAAGCTGTAGCATCTCCTGAGAGCTTGTTAGAAGTACAAAGTTGCAGGCCCTGGCTAAGACCTGTTGGGTCAGACTCTGCATTTGACAAACTCCCCTGAAGCTGAAGCAGCACAGGGATGGCGCACACTGTAGGGCGATCCTGCAGTGGGACAGGTCCTTCCTCTGTCCTAGCAGGGCTGGGACAGGGGCAGGAAGGTTGCTGCTTTCGTTTTGGAGAAATGAGGGCCTCACCATTGGATAGCTTCTATTTTTCCAAGAAAAGAATAAAGCCGGTTTACCTCTAGAAGACAGGAAGGAATGTAGGAGGTTTCTGAAGAAAGAGTACAAATGGTTCTCTCAGAGGAGAGCGATCAACGTAGAGTATCCTCTTGGAGATGTGAGCTCACAAGCGAAAAGAGGCTGAAAGGAGTCAGTCAGGTTGAATGACTCTCCAGCAGCTCTCAACTACCAAGGCACAAGCAGGAGGGGCAGATGACCCAGAACGTGCTTTGTTAGGCCATGTGGGCAGAAGGCCAGGAGAAAGATGAGAGAATTAAGAGCACCTGCCAGAAACCGATTAAATGATGGGCTCTGAAATCCATCCCAGGAGTGTAGGTTCAAAGGAAGGGAATGCTAGAAAGTGGTGATTACAGATTAAATAATGGGCAATTGGCATAGATGCATGGAACCACATGGTTAGTCTTTGAGGTTACTGCAGTTGTCATGTTACTATAACTGGAACAGTTTTCCATTTATGAAGAAAAGTTAACTGGTAACTTTCTTGTGATTCAGGTTTTGTGAGCAACTTGGGTATATGCGCCACTGTTTCTGCTGGTGTTGAAAACTGAAGGAATCTGTATTCTGAATTACTGGTGAAGGTAGTAACAGGTGTCTTCCTGAAAAGAGGGAAAGAAGCAGTAGCAATGTGCTGGTGTGACAGGTGCTTTACCTGTCTGTCTTCCCTGGGAGAAGCCTTTGGGAGAGGCAGTCTCCCCCCAGGTTACTGGTCAGGAAAAGTCACAGAAAAGTTATGGAAGTTGCCCAAGGTCATCCAGTTAGGAAGTGACTCTGTTGAGACTCAGACCCTCTGGGGGTTCCACACCTCTCCTCTTTTACCTTCTGGTCACACACTGTAAGAAAACTGCCTTAGTTGATGACCACATGGGCAAACGCATGCACTCCAGTCAGCTCACACATTGCACAGGTCTGGTCACATTTTGTTTAACAAAATAACCAGACATCCTGAGCAGTGCATTCTTGGGTGATGATGTCACTCCTCGAAGGTGGGGCTTCACAGGCACATGGTAGCATGTCTTATCTGTAGATTTTTAAAACTCCTGACCTTTTGGTTTGGGGTAAAACTCCTTTAGAAGTACTGGAAAAGGCTTGAGATTCTAAAAAGATGTGGAAATTGTGTACCTTTGGACAAAAAATGTAGATTTCCATGTCAGAGCTCCTAGCATTTCTTTTTCTCCTTGGTAGGCTCACTTTTCACTTTACATTAATGTCTCAAAAGGGTGATCTGCTGGGATAAGTTTCTGTATTATCATTGTTATCGCCACGGTTACTACTCCTGAATATTCTACATATGTGTGTGTGTATACACATATGCTAGACACATATGATCTCAGTCAGTTCTCTCTATAACCCCCTGAGATGCATGTTATCTTCATTATAGAGATGTGGTAACTAGAACCTGCAGATTTTAATGAATCCAACCTCATGTAACTGCTCAGTGGCAGAGCTAGCTTTCACACCCAGATCTGTGTGGCCGTGGACCCACGAGCTAAAGCTCTGTGCTATGCCACCTTCCAACCCAAGGATACCTGACATGCATAATTGTGAATTTGCCGATTGATGGAGTAGGAAATTGCTGAGTGTATACAACCCAAGCCCTTGAACCTTGTGTTAAATGGACCTCAGGTAAAGCAAAATTCTGCGTGCTGCTCCACTGGGCTTAATAACCCCTTTCAAGGCAACTAAAGCAGGAGGAAATGAGAGCGATCCTTACTGTCTGGGGTATTTGGAAGGAAGCAACACAAATCAGCCCCATGAGCACAAAGCCCGGGTCAGTGCCGGGGCCATTTCTTCTCTTCCCTCTGGCAATAGGTTTCTGCTTTTTTCTTTCATTCTTTCTTTTCAATCCCCACAGGAAGATTTCTAGTCATTTTATAGCTGAATTCAGTAGAAAAATAATGTTTATTCACTTCACAGCCAATTTGGGCAGAACATGTCTCTGTTCCATAAAATAACGCATTGATACATGTATGATTCAGAATCTCAGGCACATTCCTTGCGTTCACTGTGTTTCAGGCTGGATAAAATTAAAATATCACTTTCCTTTTCCTTTCCTGTGGATTCACTTGAGTTGCCCTCATTAGAAAGAACTGGTACTCTTGGGAGAAATGCCAGGCTTCAGAATAAAGGCCTGGTAAATCTAACCTCATAAAGTTGCAGTAGCCCAAAAACAAGACACAAGATGAATGTGAACATAGAATGTCTCTCTCCCTCCCTCTCTCTCTCGCACACACACAATAACTTCGTTTCTGCCACTTCACTCAATCTATTCAAATATCAATCATCAAACCCATAGCAACTTCTAAAACTCATCCTGGCCCTGTAAAGTATTCCATGCTATTACCCTTCCTTCCTGATCTTTTCTCCCTGTCCCAGGTTTGACTCCCATCTACCCCAAAAACAGCCTTTCATACCTTTGGAATATAACCAATGCTGTTTTTTTCTGTCCTGTCTTCTGGACTTTTGTCTCATTTAATAATTTCATCTCTAAGTCACTCACTTGACATGTCTCACAAGCATCAGCTCTAAATTTCCAACTTTCCACTAAAAATGGCTAGCCTCGAAGTAGGTTAGCAAACTAATTTTTTTTTAATGCACAGATGCAGAACCACACAAATTAAAGACAATAGTCATCTTACCAGAAACCAAACTGGCCTGATACTGTGTTCCTTTGTCCCCCTAGTAGAAATAGCCACAGACTGGCCTGACGCAGCTCCCCACTCCAGAGGGAAGCACAGCAATTTGACTGTGGAATCAGACAGCCAGCACTGATCTCCCTGCCCCTGGAGGCTGTCTACAAACTAAATAAAAACCCAGCTTATAGAGTTATATTTTAAAGTGCCTGTCAAATAGTAGGTGCTGCGTAAATGTTATTAACTACCGTCCCTCCCTCCCCAAATTATCGTTCTGCCAAAATTTATTCATCACCTAATCTCTGCCAACCAGAATCTCTTTTATGAGCCAATGGTAGTGGCTGACACTGCTGCCTTATTCCTATCTTGTATTCTTTACACAGAAATGTAAGAGAGTTAAGATTTAATTAAAAGAGGCCCCCAAAAAAAGAAGAAAATGTGTTAAATAAGGAGCAAGGTAGAAATTCTGGCTCAGCAGAGATCGAGGGGTTTTCCCAAAGTTATTAATTCTGGTAAGGTTCGTTTCAGAAATTTCATTGGTGCATAAGTTTAGGCCTCCACTCCACGTTCATATCTATAGAAGGATATACAAGAAAAGGACTAGATTGCTTCTGGAGGAGGCACTAGGAGTATCATAAATCATAACTGGGAAGGAAGCCTTTTACCACATTTAACATTGTGTGAATTTTAACCACGTGCAATGCATTTTCACAAAATAAAAGCTACCAACAAAGCAACAGCACAAAATGCTCTCCAGTAAACAGTTAAGGGCATTGAAGAGAACTACCTTTACACAAAGCATACCTTTCTTTCAATAATGATAAACCCAAGACAGAAAGGTACATGATGGTCTAGAGTGAAAATGCTTAATGTGTCATCATCACTCAAGATGAAGCCCGATAGCAATGAAAATCACATTTTTAATTTAATGCAGCACTCAAGAAGAGAGCCATAGCCTTGAGCACTGCAGCCTCCAGAGTACCATGGGGTTAACTAAACTGAGTTGGAACCAACTGGGAAGTCCAAGGATCGAATTCCAGCCTTAGCCTCAGCCCCAACTGGCCTTCACCTCTCTGCGTCTCATTTTTCTCTTCTATAAAATGTGATTTGTAAGGTCACTCTGATCCTCTGATCTGGGGTACTGGTGGGCACAGAGTAATTAGACCTCACATGCCCCTCCGGTCCCCAGGAGACCATGACCACAGTCTGTCGCTGCTCTCTCCCCCTCCCTGCCAAACAAAGTAGCTGAAATTTTCTTGCTGAGAGAGCCTTCTTGGCTTTTGGTGTTATTTCTAGAAATCCCCTCCTCACCCTCTCTCATTCAGATTAAATAAAAGTTTGTTTTTCAAGGGGTGTTTTCAGGAGATATGGAAACACTTGATAGTTAAATATTTTTATTTAATGTGTTACCTGTTTATTTTGTGTGTCACGTTTACTATTTTTAATGCCATGTGATACTGGCTTTCCATTACACCATAGTTTATTAGGTCTTAGGTAAAAATAAAAAAAGTGCTAATAGCAAATAGATAATAGTATAGGTGGCTTATTATTCATGAGAATAATCACAAAGGTGGTTTACAAATGACAAGTTTGATGAAAACTGTTAGTTGACTTGCATCTACTAAAAGGTTAAAATCCTAACCCCCAGTATTCCAGAGGGAGTATTGGGAAGTGGACTGTATTTGGAAATAGGGTCACTGCAGATGTAAACTCTTAAGATGAGGTTATTCTGGAGTCGGGGAGGGGGGTTCCACTCCTATATCACTAGTGTCTGTCCTTATAAATCGGTGAATTTAAACACAGACACACACCCAGAGAGTGCCCTTGAAGACACAGGCTGCCACAGGCCCAGAGCAGAGGCCTGGTACACACCTTCCTCACACTCCAGAGGGTTTACGGCCCTGCCCACACCTTGATTTTGAACTTCTAACCTCCAAAACTGTGAGACAGCAAATCTGTGTTGCTTAAGCCACTCGGTCTGTGGTGCAGTACTGTGGCAGCCCTAAGAAACTGAAACCAAAGTAGAGCACTGCACAGCGCAGGGGAAAGACACAAAAAAGATGCACAAGTGGAGATGAGTTAAACAGGGCAGGGCCTGGTCTCTGGGTCAGCCTTTGGCCCCTCCAGGGAGGGCCTCCAGGGAGGGCATCTATGCACAGCACTGGAGGAAGCAGGCATTGCCCGTCCTCTGGGCTGCTTTGATTTCAGACAATGCACTTCTGGGTGCTCACTACCAACCTCAACAAGCTTTATCAGTCTCCTTTCCAATAACAGATGTGGTAGGCCTGAACTGGGCTTCCCCAGAATCTTCTTTGGCCTCATTCCTAATTTAGCCTTTTTTTAAGAACCACTTTTTAAGTCATTTTAAGAAGTGCGGGCCATCTGTGGACATGAGGTTGGAAGCCCTTCATTCACAGTGGTAATTTTCAGGTTTCATTAACCTCAGTGCCACCTTCCTCACTCTGACATACCACTGAACACCAGGGCAGAGTCCTGACTTATTTGGCTCCTGCGATGGAGAGAAGGAAGAAAGTTAGGAAGCTGGCCAACACCAGCTGTGTGACTTTGCCCGTCCTCCCCTGTGCTGTTTCCTCAACTATCACAAATCAGATGAGGTGCCCTCTCTGTAATTTTAAAGACAATAGTAGATATTTGCCAAGTATTTGTTGAAGACTTCTGGGTTCATAACTTTTGTTGATGTACTCCTTTTTAGAAGGGTTCGCTTTACTACATGAAGATAATGCCTGTCAAATGTAACTGCTAAACAAAGATGTGTATGTGTATTAAACAACGTAAAGTTGAATTTAATTCAGACAGGGGCTGCAGGCTAGAGAGCCAAAGGAAGCAATGAACAGAGATGCAAGGTGGGGCCAGGAGGGGGAGAAGCTAGGATACCAGGAGGAGGATGGACAAAAGGCAGGAGGCCTACAGGAGAGAAATCCATTAGGAAACCACCAAAGATCTTCAGGTAAAAATGTGTGGGCCTAACTGAGCATTGCTGGGATGTGCAGGAGGCTGGAGGTGACCCCTGCACCAGCACTGACAGACTGATAGTGGCAGGGAGAGCCTCTGGGGTGACGGGACAGACTAGAGGTGAAGGTAATGACAAGTGTGGAAGGTGACAATGTGAAACGGATGGATGGAACTTGGTAAGTATCCTTTTAAGATACTCCGGAAAGAAGAGGAACATAGTACTGTTCATCATTGGCTGAGTTTTGTGATTATTAGTCCCTTTGATATCCACTAACCCTTATGAGCTGAGTGTTGTTTCACCACTGGTTTATAGGTGAGAAAACTGAGGCTGAGAAAGGGAAATTAACTTGCCCAACATCCTACAACTGAGACATATGGGAGTGGAATTCAAACCCAGGTCTTCTACCCCCCAAACCTATAATGTTCATGCAAAGACCTACTTAGCAACAATTAGTGTAAAGGACTCTTGAATTACTTGTCAAAAATTCGAACTGTAAGCATACAGTAACGTGCACGAATCCTGCGTGTTGGTTTTGCTGAATCTTGACAAACGAATATGTCTTGTAGCTACCATCCAAGCAAGGCGTGCAGCTTTTGTTCATTCCAGGAAATTCCTTTATGTCCCTTTCTTGTCAGTTCCCCTCTGTGACCCCAGGTGATGCCTGATTTCTGTTTAGCCTGGTCTAAATCCCATATCAGTGGAGTCTGTGTGCTGTCGTGCCTGGCTACTTTCACTCAGCGAGTTTTGGGGTTCAGCCATGTTGTTGCATCAATAAATCTCAGAACTGTTGGCCTCTCACACCGTAAGAAGCAGCTCAGTATTATGTTGGTTGTACTTTTAAAAGTATCCACGCATGGGCTTTTCTCTGCCTTTCTGAGAACCTAACCTTCATTCTAGGTCATGGAAACGTCCCCTTGGCTGAGCGGAAATTAGCACCTCCTGCAGAAGAAAAGCTCAGGGAAAGACCAAGGTAATTAGAGACTTCCCTCGAATAATGACTGCTGAATTAACTTTTCAACAGCGTGGCTCTTGAGCCACATTTTAAACAATGGCTTATTTTTTCCCAGTACAATATCCTTTTCTTCAAGAGCACACTAAGTAAATATGTTAAAAGCAGTGATATTCTGACATCTAGATAGGCAAAATCACATTAAGCCATCTAGTCAACACAACAGAAAACTATGATCTGCAGTGGATTTGACCTACACCCTGTGTTTTTTGCTAGGCAAGAAACAGGGAGACATGGGGGCCTCCCTGGTGGCACAAGGGATTTAGTCACAGCATGATGAAGCTATCTGCAGCCACTGAAGCATGAGTTCAATTGCCAGCCAGGGAGGTGACCCACAAATGTGCAACAGACCTCTCCTGTCTAACCCACTACTCCCCTCAACAGTGTATTTCAGTCGATCCACCTGCTCTGCTCCCCATTCTGTCTCTGGTGAATCCTCTCACCCCCCCACACACACCTCTGGCCTGCATCCCAGCTCTTGTGTGCATAAGTAAATAAATCTTTTTAAAAGAGAAAGAAAGAAAATAGGGAGACAGTAATTTCTGCAGCCCTCAGCGAGGCACTCTTGCTCTGTTACCACATTTCCAAGAACTCCTGTGCCCAGTTTTGTTTTTTTTTCCTAATGATATTTAATACACCTTGTGATGCAGCTTGACAGAAAAATAATGATGAGCCACAAGTTGAAAACTGAGTGACAAAGAGCATCATAAAGAATGGACCTCCCAAGGAACAGTTCCCTCCCAGCCCTCTTCATCAATCCCTCTTGCTCCTTTGGTGAGTTCAACAACTACCTTTGTTACATTGTATTTTATGTACAGTATAGATTGTTCTACATTCACACTGACGTTTACTGCTTCTTTAAGATTATCTTCATTGTTCAGTCAATAGAGTTTTCTATCAGTGAAAATTGTGGCAATGTCTTCAATTGGGAAAAATTACGTAATTTTTCCTATTAAGTTAACGAGACAGAATATTACAGTAAACAACTTTTTCCTTAGCAGAAAGATTTTCAGGAATCAATGAGGTAGGTAAGTAGGAGTAGGTGGAATTTTGCAGCTCTACAATAATCCTGCGTTGTCTAAATCCATTTGTCACTCCTGTGATATATTAGTGGGTGGAGATTTACATAAAAGTGATCCAGACAAAAAGGGGAAGTGGAAAAACAGCTGGCTCTTTCACCTGCTCAGAAGTGGGAAGGAAAAGACACCAAAAATGGCCATTTCTGCTCTCAGGCTTTGGCTTAGAGAAGTGATAGTAAGGGAAGGAAGAGTGGCCAAACTTGGCACTTGGAAGAAAACCAGAAGGCTTGACCAGGCCAGGCAGATGCTGGTAGTTGCCTCTCCATGTCACCCTCAGATACTATCACGGGGGCACATGGGGCTGGCTAGACCCATCGTTACTGGGCCTGAGGAGTTTGCCGCTCCAGGCAGAGCTTCTACCAGGCCCTAAGGTTCATGATCCTCCATCACTGCAGCTGCAGACCTCAGGAGACATTTCCTCAGGGACACAAGAGAGAAGGATTTCAACCTGAGGACCTGACCTCCAGGACAAACCCACAGATGCCCCCTCTGAGAGCATTTACCATGTACCAGGCACAACCTGGCTGTTCCCTTTCTCTGCCCATAGCCACAACTGTAACCATCTTATCCAAACTGTTAAAAGATGCACACTCTCTTAAAAGAGTTCAGCCACTTGCATGCACAAAGCCAAAGAAAGTAGACTCTTTGTATGAAAGATCTTTAACTGCTGTGCAGAGAGAGAGAAGAAGAAAATCTTTGAAATAACAGCAAACTCTGAAACTTACACATCCTCTAGTGGGCAGATCCCCAGCCAAATAGGCTCAACCCAAAGCACAGTAGCTGACCACAAATCTAAGTTATCTTTCGAGGGGAACCCTGGCAAGTACTCCAGAGCTGGCACAAAAGGAGAAATTTAAAATGTACCATATATTCTACCACCAGGTCAAGAAAATGGCTGCCATTGCTCTGCCAAGGATCAGGAGCAGCAACACCACATGTCACCCCTGTATCTCTAAGTGTCTCTCCTCCACATGTCTCTCTCCACATGTCTCCTCCACTCTCCTTTGATCCACCTCAATTTATACATCCACCTTACTCCTTCCCTGCTGCCCTCCATTCAGCATGGCATGCTGAGAATTGTAGTCCAAGGCGGCCACATGTAAGTGGGGGCAGGGATAATGGAACCCGTTCACTCTGCTGAGGTGCTTCTCCCCATCTCACGGATCTGTATCTGTAATATAATGATACCTGAGAAGGACTGACCCCACTGGTGCACTCCAATGCCAGGGCAGAGGGAGCATTAAAAGAAAGGGCTGAGAAGCTATCAGCCAAGCCCTATCTGAGAATGCTACAAGACTAGTGACCTGGTCCTTCAATGGAAAAATTGGAGAAGGTGAGTTTTAACTTAACAGCAACTGAGAAAACAAACTCACCATTTGCAATATGTGGATCTATCATCTGGGTTTTCATCTTAAACAATCTGTAAAAAAATATTCTTAGACTATAAGGAAATTTTAATAATCTTGAGGAATTGTGTGTGTGTGTGTATGTGTGTATTTAAAAATCCTTAGAGATAGACCCTGAGACATCTGTGGATGAACTAATATAGTGTCTGGGATTTGCTTCTTGATGCCTCTGGGGAAGGAGTCACGAGGAGAACAGATGAAACACCACTGGCCACATATTAATGCAGTGAACCCAGGCGACCAGAACACAAAAGTTTTGTTATGCTCTTTTGTCTACTATGAATATGTTTGATAATTCCCATGATAAAATGTTAAAAACTGGAGTGAGAGGGTGGCAGGAATGGAAATCAGAAGTGCAAGTGGGTCATTATGATCTGGGGTAAGTGAGGGCAGCAGTAAGGGAGCCAGTCTCCACCTGGAAAGCAGATTAAGATTCTAAGCATATAGGGAAAGAAAGGAGGGCGTGGTTTAGGAAGAGGGGAGAACCCAGCCAAGATCTGGAGGCACTCAGGGCCCCATCTGAGGGGCCGATGTGGAGGGCTGGGAGCCCAGGTGGTACAGATTCTGGGAGGTCGCTGTGGTTGATGTTGAGCCATCTGCTTGAAGGAGAGCGTTGGAGCTAGGCAGACAGACAGGGAGGGACCTGGGGTCTCCTCTTCCCTCCCTCTACCTGAACTCACATGAAACTTTGGTTTGAATTGTCCACATTTATTGCCAATATTTGCTGGCACTACTAGAGGAAAGCAATATACCCCAAAAAATGAACACGGATAAAGTCTTACAAGGCCTGAGGTCAGGTTCAAGTAGGAAGGATTTGTGGCAGGGAGAGACTTAGGGAACAGGGCAGAAAGGACAGGGGCAGAAGGAAGTTCGTTTTGCTCCCTAAATAAGAGCTACGGCTGAAGTCTCACCATAGTGGAAATACAGAGCCCAGAAGCTGAGGCATTTTGCTGAATTCTCTCAAGTGGAAATATGATATCTGGACTGTGTTTAAAACAAACTCTGATGAGGGGTTGTCCTGTTTTGGTTTCCACTATTTATGTACTTAAGATTCATTCACTCCCTGTTTCTAAAAAGGAATTTAAGAACTCTGCTTAATATTAATTGACAGATTTTCTTAGGAAATGCTTTTAAGCTTTGAAACCTCAATGAATGTTCCAGTTCTGAAAAAAATAACTTACTGCTAATGAGGACTGACATGATGATGACAGTGTTAAGATGCACAGTTCACTCCAGTGCAGCGTTTCCTGCAAACTAAACAGCTACCTGGCAGTGTCGATAAATACAGTCCAATACTGTAAATGTATTACCTCTTCCTTATGATTTTCTTTTTTTTTTAAGATTTATTTATTTATGTATACAAGAGCTGGGGTACAGGCCAGACATGTGGGTGGTGAGAGGATTCACCAGAGGCAGAGTGGGGAGCAAAACAAGCTGACTGAAATACACTGCTGAGGAGAGCAGCGGACCAGGCAGGAGAGGTCTGCTGCGCCTTGTGGGTCCCCTCCCCAGCCAGTGGCAGGGATCGAACTCATGCTGCAGTGGCTGCGGTTTGCTTCATAGTGCGTTGCTTAACCCACTGTGCCACCAGGGAGGCCTCTTATGACTTTCTTAACACCATTTTGTTTTCTCCTGCTTACTTTAGTGTAAGAATGCAATGTACAATAGAATACAAAATATGTGTTAATCCACTGTCTATGTGATTGCTCAGGCTTGAGGTCAATGGCAGGTTAAGGTTGTAGGGAGTCAAAAGTTTTACCTCGATTTTCAACTGCATGGGGATGGCTACCCCTAACCCACAAGTTGTTCAAGAGTCAACCCTACCTGAATTATCTGAACTCCAAGGGATGTTTTAAATATTAAGATGATAGGGGAAATTGTTTTTCCACCTACATGTTACAGCCTGAGAATCTATGTCCCAAGAACTTGACAGTGACTGAGGAAAGAGGTCTATTTGGGAAGCACCTTCCCTACAAAGACTCAAAAGTGTCTACTAAGCACAGAGGACAAATTTCTTTTTTTTTTTTTTAAAGATTATTTATGCATACAAGCACTGGGGTACAGGCCAGAGGTGTGGGGGGTGAGAGGATTCACCACAGAGAGCAGGGAGCAGAACAGGCAGATCAATGGAAGTACACTGCTGAGGGGAGCAGCGGGCACAGCAGGAGCGGTCCAATGCGCCATGTGGGTCCCTCCCCGGCCGGCAGCAGGAATCGAACTGGTGCTGCAGTGGCTGCGTTTTGCTTCATAGTGCGTTGCTTAACACACTGCGCCACCAGGGGAGGCCCACAGAGGACAAATTTCTAACAAGAAGGGTGGGTGTTCCAGATCACTAAATAACTGAGTGTGGACTATAGGAAAGGCCGGCTCTGCTTTCCTCCTATAGCCATTCACCATAGCAGGGTCTTCTTTCTAAGGTTGCAAAGAAAGTGACATTTCTTTTCACCTTTGACTCTAGGGTGGCTTGCTATGTCTGTGCAAGGACCTCTCTGACAATCACTTTTCAGTGACCTCAGGGTCTGCAGAGCCTAGAGGGTAACAGCCTTTTAAAAGTTTGGTCCTCTGGGGATTTGAAAATGCAGCCTTTTTCCTAGAGCACCAAGCCATATGCCTGAGAGAGAGTCCTCAACAGTCTTGGATTAGAACAAAGCTTCCTTACTGGCTTGGGTTTAGGGAGGTTATTTAACCTCTATGAGTTTATGAGGATTAAATGAGAAAATGTAGGTTAAATGTTTAGCCCAGCTCTGGGCACATGTTAAGTGCTGAGTAAATGAGATCTACTGTTGTTATTATTATTCATTGTTATTATTGCTAGCATTATTATTTTATGGGCATAACGAATGAGCTGGCAATACTAGTGCAAACTCTAGCCAGAATTTGACAAGGCCAAAATAAAACCAGACCCAGCAACCCAGCAAAGGAGCTCTGCTCGACAGGCCTTAAGAATAGGCTCTCCAGCTGTAGCTGGCCCGCTGCCCTCCCGGCTACCTCAGCAATAATGAGAAATGGCTTTTAGATAAAGCACCTTTGAAGCTGGTAAATCACTGTTGTCCCAAAGACATGAAGAGCCCCCAAAGGTGTTTTTTTTTTTTTTTTCTAAGCTGTTGATGGACAGTCTGTGATACATCAGTCAAATTTAGTGGTTTTTCTTGGGGGGAATAGGGAGGGCCCTGTCCTAGACAGGCCTGGTTAAGTCCTGCTTCAGATTTTGAAGTGAGTAGATGGTGTTACCTTTACAAAGAGGGGAGGGAACTTGCTTCAAGGACAGGCAAGTGAGTGTGAAGTTTCCTGGAAAGGGGGGCATTCAGGTCGGGGAGCTCCTACAGTTTCTGTGGGCTCGGCACATGCTGCCAGTCGGCCACATATAAAAGAGTCAGAATCTGGTGATTTTAGTTCACTGAAGAGGGCAAACTAGAGTCAATGCATTGTGGGGAGGGAGGATGAGGTATAAGAGGATGTACATCTGGGAAAATAAAGAGCAGTCTGCCCCTCTTCCCATCCCAAAGTGGACGCAAAGCCAGCGTGGGCATCAGGGCTGCCGGGACTCTCCACAGGCCATGGTGCAAGGCAGTGGGAGCCCCAGGCCTTCAGGGAGGTGCGTGTGTGTATGGGGGAAGTGGAGAGGAAGGCTCTGAGTGGAGCTGGTGAAAGGATCCAGGGACAGGGTCACTCCCTAACTGCCAGGGGAGATGCCTGTGTCCTGAAGGGCACACATACAGGGATTATCTCCAGCAACCCGGTCCCATCCTGCCCCATTGATGGAGCCCGCTCCAAGCTGGTCATTGCGCAGAGAAAATTCTAGGGCCTTAAATGCTTACCTGACTGCCTCTCCTGAGAGTCAGAGAGAAAGGCAAAAAGGACCCTGTTTTTCTGTGTCTGGTGATTTTCAAAAGCCATGTTTCCAATAATTAGGTTCTGTTTTTAAAACAAGAGAAAAGGAGGAAGAGGGAAAAAAGCCTAAACACATTCATGTTGTAAAAACAAGCTCATATTTTGGTTGTTTAATGCTTTATAAATAAAACTTCTTAAGCAGAAATTTAGAACTTAAAAAAGGAGAGCGCTGCTTGCTCCCATGTGGTGTGGTGAGGGGAGAGAGCAACATCAGATGTGAACATGTGGGCGTAACTGTCAGTATCAACTTTCATTGTTCAAACAGTCCTTCTCTTTAGATTTGACAGCTCCTCACCTCCTTACTGGGAAGAGAGTTTATTTCATTTCAAGCTCCCACAAATGAAAAGAAACAGGGCTATAACCCTTTTATGGAGTGAGTGAAAAATGTTTTGTGTAGGTAATTTGAGCACAAACTAGAATTCACCTGGTGGTTTTATATCATTTCCATAAACTTTTATTGAATTAAGATAATAGTGTCTTGAATTTATGTGTCACCTTCCCTCAGAGGGAATAAAGCACATTCATATGTGTTTCCCTGATTTTTAAAAAAATCCCTGTGAAGTAGGATCTAGCAGATACTGTCATTTCTGTAAAATAAAATCTACAGTTAAAATGTTTTTGGTTTTCCTTTTAGCCCATAAAAATATGTTTGAACCCTGTAAGATATTATTTTAGTCTCAAAAGGACACCCTTATAATTGTTAGAAACACTAATTTTATTATGTGTTACTGCTTTGTAACTTCTATATGATTTCATGAATTCCAGCTTTGAAGGTGCAACTTCTAAAAATCCTGCTTTCTCCATTTAAATATCAGTTTCAAAAATAATCTTTTTGAATATTTAATAGATGAGAGGAACTTTTAAAGTCCTCTTTAAGAAAGAAATATGAATGTATGACAATCCCCTTCTTCCAACAAATGCCCCAAACTATGAAAGAAACATCTTCTGTTTTCATTATAAAAAATTTCTTAGATATTTCAGTTACAATGGTGAACAATCTAGAAAGGTTATATTTTTCCTCTTATGGGTTTTGCCATAAAGGGGGAAAATATTAGAACTTAACTGCTATCACAATCATCAAAGACTAGGGGAGGTATAAGTTTGAGTGCAAATGTGTTCCTAAAGAGACTTCTTTAATTGTGCTATAATTCATATACCATGCAATCCACCATCTTAAGAGCTCTACAATTCACTAGTTTTTAGTATGAAGTTGTGCTATTATCACTACATAGTTCCAGAACATACTACCACACCAAAAAGCATCTCATACCCTCTTGCAGGCATTCCTCCACCCCCTTCCTCCCAGGTCCTAGCAACTGCTGATCTATACTTAGTATTTTGATTTTAGTCATCCTAGAGTGTGAAGGGATATCTCATTTATAAAGAGTGTACTGTAGAAAGAAATCAGCAATAAAGTTTCATAAATAAGATGTCATTGTTTTTCCCCAGAAGACCAAACATCTGCCAATTAATTTTATCTGCTATTTAATTGTTGCAGAGCTGGCAATTTATTTCTAAATCCTTCCTTTTAGCAGTTTAGCAGAGCAAGATGTGTCTTCTGTGTGGTAATATGAATAATGACCATTCATTCCCAAAGATGACTTTGTTCCCCATATCACCACAGCCCTGAACAGGCCCCTGACTGACCACAGGCTGTGCTGTCCCAGTGCACTCCACAGAACTGGTGAGGAAAGGGCTCCGGTCACAGCCCTGGCCTGCTGACTCTGCTCCACATGGAGCCCACCATGGTTCAAGTCTCCTGCATCTACTGAGAACTGGGGAGATGGAGGCAGAACTTAAAACCCTGGTAGTCTGATCACCCGCATCAAGGTTAGGGATTGGGCTTTCATATCTTTGGTCTTTTTCTTGTTAGGTTTCCCCTTCTGATAAATCCTACTGAACCTCCAAGACCTCAGCTCCTTCCTGAAGTTTTGCTAGCCTTCTCAGCCTCAGCAACATGATCTTAATTCATTTCCAGCAGGTTGATGTTGGACCTAACCCAGCAATTCAAGTGCACAGAGACAGCACTGTTTATCTGTCTGCTACTAAAATTAACCTAGTGCTTGCACCCTCATTTCCACCAAAGATGGATAAATTAATTTTGTCAATTCAACTGATCGCTTCCAGTTTAAAATTCATACCCTGTTGGGTAACCACTCTTTAGATGACCTAAGTGCTGGGAAACTAAACAAAAGTCTCCTCCACCCCAACCTGGGCTCCCAAACCCTGCTGGCCTCTGTGAGTGAGACTCTTGAGGCTAAATATCAGCATCTGCTTCTGATCCTCTCCTGCAGCAACCTGGTTATGTATCCTTGGTCCTCCTCTTCCCGACCACTGGTCTCCTCTGGTCCCCCAGGCCTCTCCCTGGAGGAGCAGGAGTTCTGTACTGCTTTTCTGGGACCTGGAGACTATCCCTTGTCCTCTGAGGACTAGACCCCAGGCTGCAGTCTTCGCCTGGAGGGGTAGTGCTCCAGCTACCCCATGAGGAGGCAGGCAATTACAACTTGGCTTGAAAAATCCCTGACCTGTCTGAGGAGTTCACTCCCCCCTACCTCCAGCTGCCATTTGGATTTTGCTCCAAGGCAGGATTACAGAATCTGGGACATCCTCAGGAACCCCCACCTTCAAACTCTTGTTATGTTCATTGCACGTCATCCTTCCCAGTTAGCTCCTGATCTGTCCAATCTGGCACCTATTCTTTGAAGGGGAAAATTGTTTTTTCATTCTTGCTGCTTTGATACTCTAAACCAGTGGTTCTGAGTGTGGGAGCATCTGGACAAGCAGCACCAGCAGTCAGAGTCGGAGTTCTGCTCCCATTCCACTGTCCTGCACCCTCCTCATCAAGCTCTTGATAGTTAAACCAGTTCTAGGACTCAAAGGCTCTTTTCTTTATTAAGCACTAGGGCTTTCAAAACTTATTTCTGCTTGAAACATCCAAAAGCCCACCTGAGAGCTAGCTCAGGAGCCATACTTTATTTTTTTTAAAGATTTATTTATTTATGCATTCAAAACTGGGGTAAATATCAGAGGCGCAAGGGGTATGAGGATTCACCAGAGACTGAGTGGGGAGCAGAACAGGCAGATCTCCTGAAGCACACTGCTGACGGGAGCAGCAGGCCAGGCAGGAGAGGTCTGCTGCGCCATGTGGGTCCGTTCCCTGGCCAGGAACCGAACTCATGCTGCCGTGGCTGTGGATGCTTCAGCATGCTGCGACTTAACCCCTTGTGCTACCAGGGAGGCCCACACTTTACTTTTTTAACAGCCCAATTGAGAGATCATCGAGGTATGATCACAGTCACAGAATTACAATGTGTAAGCAACTGCACCTATGAGTCTCCATTTGAGCAGTTTTGGTTGGTGTGTACATCTGCAAACCACTGCCACAGTCAAGATCATGAACATCACCATCACCACACAAAGGCCTCTGTTCTGTCAGGTTCTGGCCTCTGGTGTCCTATTTCCTGCTCTTCTTAAAAATCACAAATATGGGCCTCCCTGGTGGCGCAGTGGGTTAAGCAATGCACTATGAAGCAAACCACAGCCACTGCAGCACGAGTTCGATCCCTGCTGCCGGCCAGGGAGGGGAACCACATGGCGTAGCAGACCTCTCCTGCCTCGCCCGCTGCTCCCCTCAGCAGTGTGTTTCGGTCGGTCAGCCTGTTCTGCTCCCTACTCTATCTGGTGAATCCTCTCACCTCCCACGACTCTGGCCTGTACCCCAGTGCTTGTATGCATAAATAAATAAATCTTTTTTTAAAAAATCACAAATATATGCTTAAAATGAGTGCATTTCATTAGATATAGATTTTGACTAAAAAATATTTCACACCTCTTGTGCCACCATTGCAGCACTTACAAGCTATCCACAACCACTGCAGAATGAGTTCGATCCCTGGCCAGGGAGCTGACCCACATGGCACAGCAGACCTCTCCTGCCTCGCCTGCTGCTGCCCTCAGCAGTGTATTTCAGTCAGTGCACCTGTTCTGCTCCCCACTCTGTCTCTGGTGAATGCTCTTGTATGCATAAATAAATAAGTCTTTAAAACAATATTTTTCACACATATTAAACTCCAGCTAGTGCTTTGTGCACTGAAGTATTGAGGGGTAATTGCTGATGTCTCCAACTTACTCTGAAATGAAAACTGAAAGGAGAGAGGTTGGTGGGTAAAGAGATATCTAGAGAGATGGACAGATATGTCATAAAGCAAACAGTAATCTGTTCACTGTAGAATTTGCATTGGGTGTACAGGTGTTCACTGCAAGATTATTCTGTATATTTAAATTTTTTCATAGCATAGTGGGGAAGGAGAAACTACAGTTACCTCTGGAGAAACCAGGGAAGTGATGTAAGTGGGTGAAAAGAGACTTCTTTTTTTTTACTCTATATGTGTCTTGTCTGTACTCTTTTTTTTACAAGCAGGTACTGTTTTTGTTAGCAATCTTTTAATTTAAGAATGTAATACAAAATGATATAAGAGATGTTATTGCCCTTGCAGAATTTTTAATGTGATGGGACATTTAAGAGATACACACAAATGCCCCTTTGATTATATTGTTGTTTCAGATAAAAACGGCATTGTTAACCATGCACACGAATTAGTGGCCCACAGTGGCTCCTGCTCTGTCATCAGTTGGCATCGTGACTGGGTCACAGTTCCACAGACTGTAAAGCCGGGGGGTTGCTGGGGTGTCTGCAGGTTCCTCCGACACAGCCAGGCACATTCCTAGGAAATGTTTTGTGAATGGTGTCGGTAATGTTTGAAGAGAGCAGAGGAGGGAAACCACTGAATACAGAATATGTGTGGCATTATACTTTCAAAATAAATATAGTTGTTTGGAAGCCAAAACCTAGAGAGGATTATGCTTTTGGGATTACTGTGCAAAGGGATTCTTGTTCTCTGCCAGCAGAGAAAATCTTACGTCACTCTGGGCTCCCACATGAGTGTCTTTGTCCCTGGGAGATTCTCTAAACAGCAATCTGGGGCCCCATTGCCTGTTTTTTAAATAAAGTTTTATTGAAACGTAGTTGTGCTCATTTGCTCCCTTACCATCTGTGTCTGTTTTCAGAAAACATTGGTAGGGTTGAGGAGTTGTGACCAAAACCCCCTGGTCTATAAAGCCAAAAATATATTTTTTCACTTTTTACAGAAAAAATTTGCCGACTGCTACTAAAAACATTCACTTCTCTTCCGGTATAGTCAGCTTTGAGTCAAAATCTTCAGTGTATTTTGCCAAATGTTCCCATAGTTGACAGAGCTGATCTCAGCTGGTGGCTTGCAAGAAGGGCGGGTGGGCTGGAGGAGCACATGCTTTTTGGACCTCTCTCACTCTTCCACGCAGTCCCTCACACCTCCCAGCAAAACCCAGAAGGCACCTCTGGGTGGTTCTGTAAAGGACTGCCACTGAACTTGGATGTGGCTGATCCACGATTATACTAACCCCACAGTGGCCAGAGGCCGAGCATGAAAGAATACAACAAAATACCAAGGCAGCAACAGAATGCATATTTTCTTCTTCCTTAACCAGGCAGAAGAGGAGGCCTGCTGCTTTTTTCTCATCCGTTTCCCTCTTGGTCTCTCCCATTTGAAGCGCCTTCTCAGGATTGCTGCTTTCACGACAGCTAGTGCTTTGACAAGCCACGGACATGACACGGCCTCTGGCTGGCCACTCCACCAGTGCTCTGTGGCCAGGGGTATCAGCAGAGGCTCTGTGGTCAGGAGAGCAGGATGCCGGGCAGGAGACCTCACCAGACACAACAGCCACCAGCAATGCAGGAGCCCCCAGCCTGCTCTGGATGGCAGAGACCTGACAACTGTTGCCTGTTGCTGAATTACTCTCCATGGAAACTGAGGCCCAAGACTACAGTGGGTCCTTGAAGAGAGGTTATTGGAGCCCAATCACTATCTTCCAAATTACCCCCCTTAAAATAACAAAGTGCAGATATCTGTCCTGTGTGCAGCCAGGGGAAATGAGAAGCTCTTCTGCTGTGACTCTTGGGCCAGGCGTTCTTCATTTTGTTCCCATTTTACCATCCCGTGCCCTTTGAAGCTTTTCAGAATTGGCAGTTCAGTCCCCGAGGTCAGTGGGGAGGCCATAAAGAGGTATTTCTATAAAGGTGCAACCTGTGATGGGAGTGGAGCTTGCCAAACGACCATCCTCTGCAGTCCTCAATCTAGGAGCGCTTCCAAGGTGTTGTCAGAATCTTCTATCAAAGGCAATAAACAAAGGAAGTTACCAACTGGAGGGAACACAAATTCAACTAAATAAATAGTGCTCTTTTGTGACTGCTTTCTGTTCTTCTTCTTTACACTGGTGACATAGAGCAATGATTTCTTATCAGAGCCTACAAAGGCAGAATGTTGAAGTAAACTAAATTTGACTTCAGTTCCACAAAGATTTATTGAACAGAATACAAAGCAGAAGATGCCACAGAACTCGCAGATGACTAAGACATAATTCCAGTCCCCAAGGAGAACACAGACAAATATTGGGTGTGGGTAGATACTGGAGGGGCCCAGTAAAGCTGTAAGAGGCATACAGGGTGCTGACACATTCCGAGAATGAAGAGTCACAAGCCATTGGAGGGTGGGGGGAGAGAGCAGAAAAGGTCTGGGGAGCTGGGCTCTGGGGGAAAGTGGTTAATTAGCTGCTGTCACAATAAGGCTGCACAGCACACCCCTCCCAAACTCACTCCTGCAGGTTGCCTCAAGGTTGGCTGATTTAGGCTGGCTCAACTTGGAGCTCTACTTCACACTGACGGTGCAGGCGAACTTGGCTTCTTTATTGTCTGGAACTTGGTCTGTTCAGATTTGTTTGATATGGGGTAATTCCTCTCATGGTGGAAGCATAAGAGGGCACACCTGGCTGCCCAGACACATCTCAAACCTTTACTGTGTCACTTATTCCAACATCCTTTCCCAAGCAAGTTATACAGCCAAGGTTAAAGACAAGGATGGGGAAAGAGACTACCCTTGGTGGGAAAATTGCCAAATCACATGGCAAAACAGAGAGGGGTGAGGTATGGAAATATGCTGTAGTTCAATCTGCCACGAAAGGGCCTTCCAGACAAAGGGAGCAATACGGATAGAAACCAGAAAATGGGAATTGTGTCTGGAAAATAATACATAGCCCTGTACTACTACAACAATATAGAAATGTTGAAAGAAGTATTCTTCCCACAAGATACTCCACACATAGAACAAGAGGTTATGTGGCTTTTTAAAATGTGGGGAATTACTGTGTGCTAGAATCTCTCTGGAGTTCTCCAAGATGCACCGGCTTAGTAAAGACCCTGACAAGTACTGCAGGAAATATACCAGTTTCACTGTGTGAGACCCAGTGTGTCATTCCCTAAGCTCATTTGGCCTCAGATTCTGTTCTCTCAAATAACACTCTCTGAACGTGCACAGAAATCCTTTTGAGAAATGCTTCATCCAACTACAAAAGGAATATATGTATTCAAAACCAGAATGCTAGTTTGAAAGGATCAGACTGTCTTCTTGAATAAGATAAAGAGCTTGTACTTAATTTCTTTGTGTTGGGAAACTTCAGCATTTTTAAGAGGAGTAACTTAATTGAAAGTTCTTTTTGCTACTCCAACCCTTACAGACAAATTTTTTCTATAAAAAAATTTTTTATTATTTATATTGCTTCCTTTGAACTAAGATTAGTAAATAACCCATGGGGCCTCCCTGGTAGCGCAGTGGGTTGAGTGCGGCACTGTGAAGCACCCGCGACACTGTAAAGCACCCGCAACACTGTGAAGCACCCGCGGCACAGCAGCATGAGTTCGATCCCCAGCCAGGGAGGGAACCGACTTGGTGAGGCAGACCTCTCCTGCCTCACCCGCTGCTCCCCTCAGCAGTGTATTTCAGTCAGTCTGCCTGTTCTGTTCTCCACTCTGTCTCTGGTGATTCCTCTCACCTCCCACGACTCTGGCCTTGCTCTTGTCTGCATAAATAAAAATAAATAACCCATGACCTAAAATCGTGTTTCCAAGTTTTGGTCATTTGTATGTAATTCTTTTTTTTAAAACTCACTTAATGTTCAATGTATTTTAAGAGAGAACTTTGTTTTTCTTCAAAACGTGGAATCTAAACCCTCCTCTTGAGTACAAGCTGGTTTAACAGTGATCACAACTAGAGAATTAGAATGAAGCCAAAGTGACAGTGTAAGTCTTCAGAAAGGAAATCATCAAAGGCCCTGCAGCCTCCTCTCACATACGCTCTGTAATCTTTTGCTCTGGGGGAAGTCAGCAGTCTCAAAGAGGGGCCCTTTGGTGAAAAACCCCCGTCTTCTGCCAATAGTCAGTGAAGAACTGAGACTCCCAGCCACCAGCCATGTACCGCTACAGTCCTCCCTGACACAGTTCCCGTTTTCTAGTTTCTATCCTTATTGCTCCCTTTGTCTGGAAGGCCCTTTCATGACAGATGGAACTACGGCATATTTCCGAACCTCATCCTTCTCTGTATTGTGATTTAGCAATCACAATTTTTCCCACCAGGGATAGTCTCTTTCCCCATCCTTGTCTTTAACCTTGGCTATATAACTTGCTTTGGGAAAGGTTGTTGGAATCAGTGACACAATCTGTGAGACCCTGAGCCAGCTCATCCAGCTCCGTCACTGCCAGATCCCTGGCCCCCAGAAACTGAGAGAAACAGCACATGTTTATTCTCTTAAACTACTAAATTTGGGGATCATTAATATGCAAGTATATATGGATAACCAGAACCACTTGCAATAAATAGGAAATGTCCTGAAATTAATGAAATAAAGCCCAAATGACATCTTTGAATTTTCACCAGGGACTCAACTACCCAAGTCTCAACCTAGGCCAACCCTCTTTTCCTAAAATTAGGGATTAACGTGTGTTCAAAATGAGCTTGCATCATAGAATGAAAGCCTAGTCAGTAATGAAGAGAAACGGTCTACCCACACATGCACGGGTGAGTCTCAAACCTAAGTGAAAGAAGCCAGGTTCACTTATTATTGATTCCATTTACATGAAATGCCCATAAAAGGCAAATATGTAGAGACAGAAAGCAGAGCAGCGATTTCTGGGGAATGAAGTGAGGATGGGGATCCACTGCAAATGTGTACAGGGAAAATTGAGGGCACTTGGGGGATGCTGGAGGTGTTCAAAAATTGGATGAGTCAGAACACTTTTCTGACTCATCAAGTCATGTGCTTAAAAGGATAAACATCGCGATGTGTAAATTATACCTCCATAAAGATGTTAAAGACTTCAAAAATCAAAGTCAGAAGGAAAAAAAAAATTGGATGGTTTCACTTAAAGGAGGAATATAGAGGAACCAAAGGGGTCAGGAGAACAATAAAAAGTAGACAAAACTAGGAGGCAAACTATAAATCAGAGACATCGCAGGGGAAGGAGAGGGATTAAATCGCGGGAGGGAAGGGCCTCCCTAGTGGTGCAGTAGGTGAACGCTGCACTGTGACACATCTGCAGCACAATAGAGTGAGTTCGATCCCCAGCCAGGGAGATGACCCACGTGGCACAGCAGACCTCTCCTGCCTCGCTTGCTGCTCCCCTCAGCAGTGTACTTCAGTCCATCTGCCTGTTCTGTTCCCCACTCTGTCTGGTGAATCCTCTCACCTCCCACGACTCTGGCCTGTACCCCAGCTCTTGTATATATAAATAAATAAATCTTTAAAAAAAAAACAGGAGGGAACTATGGTAATGATGCACTGGTGACTCAGTGGTGTGAATTTTACAAGGATGATACCTGAGAGGAAAATCAAACATTATACAAAAATGAACAATGATGTAAAATATATATGTAAGTATATATATATATTAAAACTTCAAAAATCAGAGACAGAATAATGAAATTTGCTTTCACTAGGTGAGTCTACATTAGCCAGGGCCTGGAAGAGACACCTGATGGACAGCAGCAAGCGGCTCCCTGAGGGTGTTCTCGCTCCTGCACCTGTCCTGGAGGCCAGAGGGGAGGAGCCTTGCGGTGAATGAAGCTGCTGGCGCTGAGCCTTAAGCCCACTGTGTTTCTGGCACACAGACCCCAGGAAACACCCTGGTTCCACTTCTGCTCTTCTGGGAGGTTCCTCAGAAAGCCCTTTGAATGGAAATAGATGATGCGTTAAAGGCCTGTGGTCTCTTGAAAAATAAGTCTCTAAGCAAAAAAAAAAATTCACTTTAGTGCTTGTGGTGGATGTCATGAGTGGTCTGGATTCCTCAGTAATCCCCGTACCTCGAACTTTGTCTGGTGACTCCAGTTCCTTTCCCTCCAGAGGCCGCTTTGGCCTTGACTTGCGCCTGGGCCATGGACCTGCTTTGGCCAATGGTGTGTTAGTATGACATAGCAGAAGCTTGGAAAGCACTTGTGAAATTAGGTTTGTCCAGTTCCTGGAAGAAGTGCGAAGTAGCCCTGCTGAAGGGTCAGATGTATGGATGGAGATTCCCCATTTCAGGAGTGAGCAGCGGGATGGAGGGCAGTGCCACTTACTCAGGACTTGAGAGGGGGTGAGACTGTGTTAAGAGGGGATTAAGGGAAGCGTGGAGACTGGAATGGGTTAAGCACTGTCGTGAATGTGAAAGGTCTAAGATTCCAGCCTACTTGGATGTCAGCCACCACCATTTCTTTGGATGCCAAAAGAAGACATAAGACTTCTGGCTCAAAGATGAAAGAGTTTATGACATGCTCCAGCTTTCTCTCATTCCTAGAACACACTCATCCCTCTTCTCTTTCTTGCTATTCTTCTCTTTCAGATTAAGTGTCCCTTTCTGGGAACTGTCATCCTTGACCAAAGTGTTTAATGTAGCTCTATCACAGCATCTGCTCCTTCATTGAAGGCTCCTGCCACAATGATTTTTTCAGTCCTTGGTCCCTGTGTTCGTTCATTCTCTTACCCCCACAGGAAACTAAGTTCCCTAAGGGCAGAATCCTTGATAGTATGGTTCATCCATTTCCTAACCCAGCCCCTGGCAATTTTTCAGTAAACCTTGTGGTATCAAAAATTAAATTTCCAATGAGCAGTTTGTGTTTAAAAGGCCCATCTAGCTGGAATTTTGATAGGTTAAGTTCTACCAGTCACAAACTCCTTGAAAAACATATAATTTCATAATACCATATGATCTTACTGTTTTTAAAAACATAGTCCCCAAAGCATAATATGTAAATGGCATTTTTGTATGGTTTTCTGGGCCTTTCATAGTAAATGATAAATGCACTAATGAAGCTTTAAATGCTGCAAAATTAAGCAGGCATCATTTCCAGGAGCTATTGTAATACACAGTTACTTTAAATTTTGTTGACCCTTTGTGCCAACAGTGATATGGTGAAGGCTTTATTAGGGTCATTAGTGTCAGGGAAATCTTTTGGCATTTGCACGTTCATAAAAACATTGCAGTGCTTTTAATAATACTGACTATTCCCACTAATTATATAAAATCTGGCAGAGTGCTTGCACACTACTGGCACTTAATAATGAATAATAATGAATATGTGTGCTGTTGGATTATGACTAGCAATTCTCTTTTGGAAAATTTCTCTTCGTGTGTAAAGTGCTCTCAGAACTCTTCCATGCACGTTATAGTTAAGAGACCCAATAAACACTACTTCAGTTGACTTCGTTGTGTGTAAAGAGACCCCTGGGAAAGCAAAAGCTTTTGCTTTCCTGATCAAAGGGCTGGATGTAAGGGGTACAACCCTTCTTCCCGCATCCTGTCCTCCAATATTGGATGTATATGCAGGTCCTCTAGCCACCTTTTTGCAGCCATGGGGGAAAGCCCAAAGAAAACTTAGAGTTACCAATTGTGTGAATCTAATTTCTTCAAGAAGCAATTACCTAGATGGGAATAAATGTGCAAGAGTTTACTAGGGGAAATGCTAGTGTGAGGGGACTCTGAACTGAAGAAAACCAAGAGAGCTATCATCAGATTATGATCAAGTCTGACCCTAAGAGAAGAAGACAGGGAGAGAACATTCTGAGTTTAAAGAAAGTTCAGCAAAGCCTTCAGGGAGTTTTCAAACCAAAGTCACCTGTCAAAGCAATTCCAAATCCCCAGGAACAGGTCTGCCTTGGTAACCCTGTGGCACCATCATTTGTTGGGAGCTTCCCATGGAAGGCTGGCTGTGAAACAAATACGGGGATGGATTTTAAAGTGCAATAGCTGGAGCCCTTAGTCAATTCGGCTCCCTGCAGCTGGAGGAGGTGTGTGTGGTATGTTCCCATGGCCACACCATTCTCTGCATTATCCAACCTTTGCCAACTTCCTACAAAAACTAACTTCCTCTGAAACATTCTTTCTCTCAGGGAAAAATAGGCTCCTACTTGTTTATGGATGTTCTTGTCTCATTCTCTGTAACTGGCTGCTGAATGCATTCCTACAGATACACCCTTCACCTACAGTTAAAACCCATCCTCCCACCATTCCAGCATTTCCCTTCCCCCTCCTCTCTCTCCTCCATGTCTTTTCTTCTCCCCCTTTCCTCCCTTCATTTTCTCATGCAGGACAACTTTATTCTGTCTCTTCAATGTTTCAACTCCTGCTGATACCTAAACCCCATGGCACCAGCTTCAACCCCACATTGAAGTAGCTTATCAAGTTGTTTTCCCAAAGCAAACACTGTTCTCTCCATAAGAAGAATTCTGGAGCCAAGTAGTAAGATAAAATTTTTGGCTCGTTATATATGAATACACACACACACACACACACACAGAGCAACTGTTTTCTACAATGGGTTACTCATCTCCCTTAACATGTAAACTACTTTAGAGCAGAGATCACCTTTTTATGTATAATTAAATTTTATTATGAATTTTTTTAAAATGTAAGGAAATATCAAGAGAACCCCAAGTTGAGCCCAGTACTTTGGGGTTTCCGCAGTCACTGCAGCGCTGAGTTCAATCCCTGGCCAGCGAGGTGACCCACATGGTGCAGCAGACCTCTCCTGCCTCCCAGTTGCCCCCCTCAGCAGTATACTTTAGTCAATCTGCCTGTTCTGCTCCCCACTCTGTCTCTGGTGAATCCTCTCACCTCCACCCCCACACCTGTGGCCTATACCCCAGCTCTTGTATGCATAAATAAATTAATCTTTTTTTAAAAATATCAAGAACACCCACAGATACATCACATGGATTAACAAATGTTAACACTTTACCATACTGTCTTTGAGTCTTATTTTAGGAAATACTATATTTCAGAGAATAATAATTATAGTAACACTTATATAGTGCTGAATATGTGCCAGGCCCTGTTCTGAATACTTCATATATATTAGTTCTATTAAATTTCATAAGAATCTGTGAAGTAGATAATAATATTGTCCCTATTTACAGGCAAGGTACTTGGAGCACGGAAATGTTAAGTAACTTGTCAAAGATCACACAGCTGATAAATGTAAGAGCCAAACTTTGAACCCAAGCAGACTAGACTCAGTGTAGTTTGGAGATCTTATCTGATTTATTCTGATGCTTAGAATATAGTAATTACCCAAAGAGTGAACAAATAGACTCATTAATTTCATGTGTACATTAGCACATGCCTGACCTGAATACTGGGAGAATCTAACTCAGTGAGATATCTGAATCCTTTTGGTAAAACAACCCAAGGCATAAAAGTCATAAATTTTCTATTGAGATACTATTATCTTGAGTGCTAAAGTATATTTAATTTCCTCCTCCTAGTGACTTCCTACCAAGAAGAGGCATAGTTTTTGTATTAGTACCCTATTGCTGTATAACAACTTATCCCAACACAAAATGGCTTACCACAATAGCCCCTTATTACCTCTCCCAGTTTTATGGGTCCCAGGATTCAGAGCACAGTTGGGGATGGCTTGTCCCTGCTCCACAACATCTTAGGCTTGGGCTGGATAACTCAGACTAGGTGCTGGGATCATTAAAAGATTCATTTTCCCACAAGCCTGGCAGGGCCTGGGTTACTGTCAGCTGGGCTTCCTTAATAATATGGCAATTGGGTTCTAGGAACAAGTAACCCAAAGAAAGAGTCAGGAGGAAGCCATACTGAGTGTATGACCTCTGAAGCCACAAGGTATCACTTCTACCTCATCCTGTTATTGCTCAAGTCTGTTACAAAGGTAGTCTTAGGTTCCAACTAAAAAATAGGCAGAAGAATTAGACACTTCTCCAAAGAAGACATTCGAACAGCCAACAGGCACATGAGAAAATATTCACAATTACTTATATTAGAGAAATACAAATCAAGACCACAAAGAGACATCATTGTACACCTGTGAGAATGGCCCATACCAAAAAGACCAGAAACAACAAGTGAGGATGTGTAGAAAAGGGAACCCTCCTACATTGCTGGTGGTAATGAAACTGGCCAAGCCCTCTGAAAAGCAGTATGGGGGTATCTCAAAACATTCAAAAATGGATCTGATATTTGACCCAAGAATTCCACTCCTAGACATCCATCCAGAAAATTCTAAATCACTAGTTCAAAAGTGAATCTTCACTCTCATGTTTATTGCAGTGCTAGTTACTATAACTAAATTATGAAAACAACCGAAGTACCCCAGAACAGGTGAGTGGATCAAGAAGATGTGGTACACACGCACACACACACACACACACAATGGAATACTACTCAGCAATCAAAAAAGATAATTCACACCATTTGTGGCAACATGGATGGAGCTTAAAGGAATAATGCTAAGTGAAATAAGCCAGAAGGAGAAAGATAAATAACAGATGGTGTCACTAATATGTGGAACATAATGTAACTAAACTAATAGTCAGATAAAGACAAGCTTAAAAAGTAACACTTGATAGCTGACTGCAAAAGTAAGGGACAAGTAGGGGAGGGTTGGGGGAGGGCAAGAGAGGGGTAAGGAAGCTAGATGGTCTATGGTAGTGGAATATGGGTAAATTGCTGGTGGGTGCACTACAGTGCTAATACCTGATGGGAGTATCCCAGCATTACATTAATTAAAAATTAATTAAGGAAAAAGTTAATTATAATAAAATCAAAATCAACAGACAACTATAAATCTGAGACATTCCCCTGGTGAGGATGAGGGAGAAGGAACAAAATGGGTGGGAAGAGCACAAGGGACTATAGTGATGGGACATGGGTGAGTTGATGATGGGAATCTCACAGGGACTATACCTAAGAGGAGAAAGTACAAAAATGTACAAAATGAAATATAATGTAAAATATACATAATTTTTTTAAAGTACAAATGTAAAAAAATTGATTTAAAAAGTGTCAAAGAAATTTTTTTAAAATTAAATAAAGTAATATTTTTAAGATTTATTTATGTACAAAATAGCTGGGGTATAGGCTAGAGGCGTTGGGGGTGAGAGGACTCACCAGAGACAGAGCGGGGAACAGAACAGGCAGATCCACCAAAATACACTGCTGAGGGGTCAGAGAGGTCTGCTGTACCATGTGGGTCACCTCTCTGGCTGGGGATCCAACTCAGCCCCGCAGTGACTGTGGAAGCCCCACAGTGCAGCACTCAACCCCTTGCGCCAACAGGGAAGCCCAAGATAATTTTTTAAATAAAAAGTCAACTTAAAAAACCAAAAAATAGGGCCTCCCCTGGTGGCGCAGTGGGTTAAGCAACGCACTACGAAGCAAATCGCAGCCACTGAAGCACGAGTTCGATCCCTGCTGCCGGCCA
>JAGFMF010011681.1:7587101-7608363 GCA_019455555.1 Galemys pyrenaicus
GCTCTCTGTGGTGAATCCTCTCACCCCCCCACACCTCTGGCCTGTGCCCCAGTGCTTGTATGCATAAATAAATAAATCTTTAAAAAAAAAAAAAAAAACCAAAAAATAGACTTGAGTTCAAGGGGAAGGAACATAGATTCTCTTCAGTGGAGGTGTTTCAATGTCACATTGTGAGGAAAGCAAGTAGGATGGATCCATTGTCTGTGAAACAGACAATGTAGCAGAAGAGTTGATTCTTTTTAATCAGTTGGGCCCCACAGGGGTGTATGAGAAAGGACTTAACTAATGTGTCCAGTATGAAAGCAGAACAGGTGTAAAAGTTACTCTGCATGTCAACTATTTGTACAACTACCTAGTACACACATTTTTCTTTATCTTCTCAAACAGTATCAGTCCTTATGACACTGAGCATGCAGGCAATTTTGCAAATCAGGTCACTTCTCATTTCCTAGAACTCTAGCATGTTTTTTCCTCCAATGATGGTGGTCAGCTTTTCCTCCGCTTCACTTTGCCTCACACCCCACAACCTATAGGTCAGTGAGCAGCCACAGTGTTGTCAACACCCCCACAGATTCATCAGCTCTATCCACAGTTTCATCGGCAAACTCCTTAACTCAGGGCAGATTTGACAAGGTGGGTGCTGGGAGGCTGCATTATTCCTGCATTCATGTAGTGAGTGCTTCTGGCTGGCTTACATTCCTGCGAGGAAGCAAAAGTAATTCATTCCTTGAAGAAACTAAGGTAACATCTTATTTGATAGTTCAAAAGACTTTCTCCCCGTCCTGATGGGAAATAGCTGCGTTCAAAACTGAGCAAGAGACATAGTAAAGTGGGAAAACCTCTTGAAGAAGAGGCATTTTTTGCTATGAGAGAGAAGGCAGGTCACTTTCAATGGTAAAATCACACAGGTTCTTCGGAGCATGTGGTGGAAAATTGAGTAAACCCTTAATATATCCTTCAGTTGTAACCAGTGAAAATGCTAAGTGCATTGCACTGAACATTGTTCCCTGCTAAGGTTTTCTGTCTTCCTTGTAGGTACAAAACACCAGGAGTGTGAGCACACCTGCCTTATCTGGAACTCTTGCTAAAACCAATAGATATGGCTGTGTCTAGAGTACATAGTTGCTTCTTCTTTGTTATTTATAGAAAATCATCTTTTCCCCTGACTTATGACCACTTAGTTCCCAATGTTACTACATAAATAGCTTTGTGATTTGGGCCGTATTTTTCCTAAGGAATGAGTTATTTAAGCTCTCTAATTTAATCATCCCAAGATTATCTTCCTACATGAATTTAATAATGGAAATTAAAATGTGTTTTCTTTTTGTTAGTATCTTCAACCACCATCTGCTTAAAAATGTAGATATCATCAGCCACTGGAAACTATGAGAAACAGGTGATGTTTACAAAGAAGTTTCTCTTTGTTAAAAAGAAAAAAAATCGTGTTAATAAAATTTTGAAACCCCCATGAGGAAAAAAAAATCTGCCAGAATTTTTAGTTGAAAGATTTCATTTCATGGTTAGAGCTGGTAATACTTAATGATCCCTCCAAATATAAACAATATAAACTCATAGCTTCCTAGTAAACTGTATTTTTTAAAAGATTTTTTATTTATTTATGCACACAAGAGCTGGGGTACAGGCCAGAGGCGTGGGGTAGGGGTGGGATGAGAAAATTCACCAACGACAGAGTGGGGAGCAGAACAGGCAGATGAACTGAAGTACACTGCTGAGGGGAGCAGCAGGCGAGGCAGGAGAGGTCTGCTGAACCATGTGGGTCAATTGAACTCATGCTGCAGTGACTACGGAAGCCCCACAGTGCAGGGCTCAACCCCTTGTACCACTAGGGAGACCCTAAACTGTATTGTTTTTTTTTAACTTTTTTTTTTAAGATTTTATTTATTTGTGAATACAAGCACGGGGGTACAGGCCAGAGGTGCAGGTGGTGAGAGGATCCACCAGAGACAGAGTGGGGGACAGGACAGGCAGATTAACTGAAATACACTGCTAGGGGAGCAGCGGGCGAGGCAGGAAAGGTCTGCCGTGCCATGTGGGTCACCTCCCTGGCCAGGGGCAGGGATCGAACTCCTGCTGCAGGGGCTGCGGTTTGCTTCATAGTGCATTGCTCAACCCACTGTGCCACAAGGGAGGGCCCCTAAACTGTATTGTTTTTAAGGATTATAAGGTATTTTCTTCTCATTTATTGTTTTTCAGAAGCTTATCTTGCAATTAGTCTGGTAGCGCTCAGTGGGATCACATTTGTAGTTGTTCCCATTGTCTTTCAACCTTATGTATCTAGAAAATCATCCTATTCAACTTTCTCCAATGAGGATTATTCTAGAACATTAAATACTGCTTTTACATTACATTATGAGTAAGGAATATTAAGATTTTTAAACAACTTGGAAGGCTGACAACTTTTTTATCAAGTAAAACATACCTTGGTTTTTAAAACAGCTTTATTGAGATATAATTAACATATCCCACAATTCACTCACTTAATGCACTAATGTCTACAAATCAAACTTTTTAGTATATTCTATAATGTGATTGGTTATGCACCCATCACAATAATATTTTTAAAACTTTCTCACCCCCCCAAAAGAAATCCCTGTCCTTTCTTATGATGTATAATGAAGCTCTACTCAAATTGCTGGTGTTTTGCTGAAAACTTCTGTGCCTATGTCCATAAGGGACATTAATCTTTAATTTTCTTTTCTTGTGATGTCTTTATCAGTATTGTTACCAGATTGTGGCCTCAGATTACTCTGGTGTCTGGTGATTCTAAGATCCATGGGAATGTTCCATTCCTAGTGCTTTGAGTCCTCTATTTTTTTTCTTGGTCAATTTATCTAAGAATTTGTAAATTTTGGTTAACCTTTTCAGGTAACCAGTTTTTTATTTCATTGATACTCTCTATCATTTTTCTAGTCTCTATTTTATAAGCTTCCACTCTACTTTTGATGATGTTGTTCTTTGATGATTATTCCTTCTGCTTGCTTTACATTCAGTTTGCTCTTCTTTTCCCAGTGTCTTAAAGTAGAAGGGCAGATTACTGACTTGAGATCCTTCCCTTTCTTTTTTTTTTTTTTTAAAGATGTATTTATTTATGCATACGAGAACTGGGGTATAGGCCAGAGGTGCGGGTGGTGAGAGAAGTCATCAGAGACAGAATGGGGAGCAGAACAGGCAGATCGACTGAAATACACTGCTGAGGGGAGCAGCAAGCGAGTCAGGTCTGCTGTGCCATGTGGAGTACCTCCCAGACCGAGGATGCTGCAGTGGCTGTGGGTAGCTTCATAGTGCTATGCCTTAACCCCTTGCGCCACCAGGGAGGCCTTATAGATAGAATTTTTTTAATTTATTTTTTCTTTACTCATATATATTTGACATCAATTGTGGTCCCCATAGGTTTCCCACCACCATTTCACCAGTGCACCATCACCTCTGTCCTTTGTGCCTTTTTGCCCTCATCCCATTCTCTCCCCCTGCCCCACACACAAAGTGTTTCTGATTGTCCTTGTCTTTTTGTTTTTGTTGTGTTGTGTGTGTGTGTTTTTTTTAAATTGTTATTATTCCTTTCCTCGGTCCCTTATTTGGTTCCCTTATAGTCCTCCTAGAAGTGAAACTATCCGGTTTTTTTCTTTCCTTCTCTTTCTTAATAGAGCACTTGCAACCCTAAAGTTCCCTCCACACACTGCTTTTGCTCCATCCCATGTGTTCTGCGATGAATGTTGTATCTTCAGAGTGTTTTCTCATTTTCCTTTTGATTTCTCTTCCAGCTCAAATTTACTCTGTGAATTTCTCATTTTGGTTTATACTTTTCAGAATCTTTTTTTCAAACGACAATCTCCTGTGTATTTATATATTTGTAATCAGTCCTAGAACGCACATTTCATGAAAGTAGGGACTGTGCCCATTTGCTGAGTCTGTTTGCCCACTGCATGCGAGAGTTCCTGACAGGTAGTGGGTACTCAATAATGAATTCTGATTAAATAAATGAACTAAATTTCCCAATGTTTCAGGTCGTGGCCTTGGCCTATTAATACAGAGCCTTGCAAATATTCTCCAAGTATGTCCTGCAGTTCCCCCAAAAGGACTGCTCCTGTCATTGTACCACTTCTTTAGTGGTCAAAGAACTTTCCATCAGTGGCCACTGAGTGCACAACAGCCACGGCATCACGGTCTCAGCCCAGCCTCCACCAGCTCTTCTATTACAAGGCTGCTCCCTAGGATTGCCCCATGTCAGAGTGGTTTAGTTTTCCATCCGTTTGGGTCAGATGTTGTTTAAGCCTTTTGAGTCAATGCAGCTTCCCTGTGTATGTGATCTGCTTACGACTTGGAGGATGCTTTCAAATCAGCTCCACATTGCTGGGGGCCGGGGAGGGAGGGTCCTGCCACCCACATGGGCTTTGTACCCCCAAAGTTGCTCGTGATCCCAGGAGGGTTCTCCTGGGTGATCTCTTTCTTGCTTCCCTCTATAAAACCTCTGATTGTTCTGCTGTTGTTCTTGGATCAGAGTTCCCTGTCACACCATTTCCACCAAGACCTTCATTAGACAACACTCTGAGGCATGAAGCTCTCCACTGTGTTCCAGATAAAATCAGCCCCCTGGACAGAGCTGCTGAGCTCCTTATCCTTTTTAGCCTTCCTCCCCATGTCCTACCCATCCCTCCATACTGGGGAAGAACCCTGTACCCTATCCCCTACACCATGCTGGCATCAGGGGTCCACTTTTCCCAGAATGATAAATGCCCCCACTCTACAAGTGTGTAATAAAAGTGGGGGCTGCAGCAGCCCCTGGTCTCTGCTTATCTGTTGCATTAGGGGAGCTCCAACTTATGAGTCAGTGCACTGGACCAGGGATGGGGGTGACAGAGACCCCAGTATTCTCACCTCGGGTAGCATTTGTATTCTAAGAGCAAGCAGGATGGAGTACGGAGGGGAAACAGGGCTTTCTGTCCAGAAGAGAGCTTATGCAACATGGGACATGGGGGTCAGGGAGGGCATGCTTCTGCCCCTCGAAGGGTAAAGCCATAGCCCCAGACTGGGAGCCTGCATCTTCCTGGCCACAACTGCCTGAGCAGAGGGCCCCATGTAGCACTTCCCTAATAGA
The DNA here is from genome assembly GCA_019455555.1 of Galemys pyrenaicus. Classification (NCBI taxonomy): domain Eukaryota; kingdom Metazoa; phylum Chordata; class Mammalia; order Eulipotyphla; family Talpidae; genus Galemys; species Galemys pyrenaicus. The sequence goes on from JAGFMF010011681.1 coordinate 7,592,218, forward strand.
GAGCTGAGAGTGCAGTGGGTAAGGAAGCCAAATGGCACAGACTCATGTGTAGTAGACATGAGTGGTTCAAATGCCACAGACTCATGTGTAGTAGACCAAGATTTAATAGATTTTCCTGAATGACTTCGTCTCCATTTCTGTATAATCTTTAATTTCCAGCGATTTTTAATTATTGCTCTTTAATAATTTTTACTGGTTAGAGTGTTGCTTTGCTGGGAAGGGAGTTCTGCTAAGCTCCTAACTTCACCATTCTGGAAGTGTTACCCTACATGAATGTTTTAAACCACTTTATTTAATTGGATTGATGAACCCTTGACCACACCATTTAGGAGGACTGAGGGCTGAGAAAGTCATTAAGGTTTAAGAGGATCAGAAATAGTGACTTGCAGAGGCCACCTGAAAGCATCAGTTGCTGAAGGTAAACTCTGCTGGTGTCTTAAAAATGCAAACCATGTCCTATGTTCTCTTCTCCTCTGCCCCCAAGTTATAAAAAAAACCCACTAGTATTTGTGATTTTATATCACAGATATGTGACATCCAACATTTCAAGTTGGAAAAAGACATCAAGTAAATGAGGATATTATAAGCCTCAAGAGAACAGCAGTGCTATTCTAGTTTTCCAATTTTTGTAAGAAATAGGAAATGATAGTCAACAAATGATGCCTTTAAAATGGTGTTTTCAAATGGAGCACTGTTCTGGAGAGCTCGAATTATTCATAACTCATCAGGATCGTAGCAAGTTTTAGATTCTCAAAAGAATACATTTTCTTTCCTGAGACACAGGGCCCAATGGACAGAGAGCTGAATTAGGATACTCCCTCACATCAGCAACAGTTTCAAAGTTCCAGTCTGAGGAAGAATACAATTTAAAAATCCAAAGGCACTCAAATGTAACATTTTATAAAAAGAGGTAAATCTCTACTTAACCAGTTATAGTGTTAGTTCTGTTTTTAAAAAACTAATCATATTTAGGAAATAATTCTTTAGGGGAAATAAAACCAGCATATTTAGTAATGATGCCATTCTTGTTCCATTGGGATAGTCTAAGTCGTGGATTTATTTTTTAACTATAGAAGTCTAATGGTGTGCTTTAATTTCTTTCCATTCATGGAGTGTCCTATGTTTTTTCACTGACATGTGAATATGGTATACAGGTATACCTATTGTTTATTGAAGGTAATTTTAATAGTTTGGTTCCTTTCCACAGCCAGATGTATCTTAGCCACAGGTGACTGGGCAGTGGTTTCCTGATGCCTAGCAGCATTCCAGAAAGCATTCAGAAATAATAGTGTTGGATAAAAGCATAGAATGCTAAGGTTATAATCTCTGGGGAAACTAAGAGAGGAAAATTAAGTGATCTCCCCAAGGCCCAGAGTCAATAACGGGTAGAGATAAAACTAAAACCCAAATCTCTCAACTTCTTATGAATGACCCTCCCTGTGTGTTAAATAAGGCACATTATATTCTGAAATAAGGAGAATACAGAGGCAGCAAAAAAAAAAAAAAATTACTAATAATAATGCTATCGGAGACTTCAGTTTATAATATTTTCACATTCTTTTTTTTTTTAAAGATTTATTTATTTATGCATACAAGCACTGGGGTACAGGCCAGAGTTGTGGGGGGTGAGAGGATTCACCACAGACAGAGCAGGGAGCAGAACAGGCAGATCAACAGAAGTACACTGCTGAGGGGAGCAGCGGGCACAGCAGGAGAGGCCTGCCGTGCCATGTGGGTCCCCTCCCTGGCCGGCAGCAGGGATCGAACTCGTGCTGCAGTGGCTGCGTTCTGCTTCATAGTGCGTTGCTTAACCCACTGCGCCACCAGGGAGGCCCTATTTTCACATTCTTTTTTAAAATGTTTATCTTAATCTTTTGAAAGAGTAGGCAATAGTGTGGCAGGTGGAAGAAGAGGAGAAGTGGTACAATTAGTAGTAGTAGTAAACTTACAGTAGTAGGAGTACTGATTTGAAGATCGTGTAATGTAAATGAAAATGATCAGGCTTTCCCGCCCCCTGGCCATTACAGTACATGATGGACACCTGCGTCCTGCGCATGCCTACTGGCGGGCAACTGGAGTAGGGTGTGAGCATGCGCAAGTGGGCACACCTGGGCTGAGACACGCTGCGTGAGGTCGGCATATCGAGGCTGTCTGCAGAGGAGAAGAAAGGAGAGCAGAAAGAGCAGAGCAAGGAGCAGAGAAGGAGAGCAGAGGCTAGAGAGCCCAGAGAGCGAAGACTCGCTGGGGGCTAGGAGGCCTGCCAGCCTTCTGGCCTGCGGGCCTCACAGGCTGCCTGTACCTGGTAGCCTCTGGAGTAGAAAGGTGAATAAAAGCCTGAAAAAAACACTGAGCGCTCCAAGACACCTTGACCCGTCTGCTCTGATGATGGAGAACCTGCTCCGTACCTTGCTGGCTCTGCAATCAGGAAATTGAGCCTTGTTGACTGATATGACCACCTCACACAGTGGGAAGTAGGAAGGTGGCGTTTGCAAGCCCGGGAGAGACGCCCCGGGAGAAACCACCCCTTAGACACCTTGAACTCAGACTTCCAGCCTCCGCCCCCGGGAGAAGGTGCCATGCCTGTCGTCTCAGCCACCAGGGGTGTGCGTGTTCCTCACGGCGCCAAACGGCCTGCGACTGACCTGACAGGCCGGTGAAACCCAACCCACGGAGCAACGTGGTGGCCTCACACGCCAGGGGGCTCCGCGGCAACTCCCGGCCCTGAGGACCCAGAGCAGGGGTTTGGGTGGTGATAAGCGCCCCGCGGATTCCAAGGACAGCACCAAGGAAGTGTCCGAGAACCAGGAGCTTCCAGGCAGAAGTCACACAGGACCTTCAGGTGTTGCTGAGGTATTTTATTTTAATAAAAATCGTATTTCGTCACCAACATCTAAAGATCTTTGAACTATTAGGTTTTCCAGTTTCTCTTGAAAAATTAGACCAGGACGCCCCAGCCCCACATGCCCCCGCAATTAGCGGGGCAGGGGCTTGTTTCATTTGAATCCTGTTGTTGATGCGCGGTTCCCAAGTGGACTTTTGAGGGTAACCGGGACACACCATCCTATCAAACTGCAGCACTTTGCAGGTTGGGGGTTGAGAGTCTTTGTGGTAATGTCCTGTCATTCCTGTAGCGTGCCCTTCACCTTCGCAACGCTGCCCGTTGTGACGTGCGGTGAGGCAAGTTATATAATTGGCCATATCCAGAAGAGGTGGGAGCTTCCAAATCCCGGGGAGGGCTTTTAAAGGGTTTCTGTGATCTTAAACTGAGCTTTTATAGGTGTTTCTATTTTCGGAAGACACTGGAAATAGCTTGAAGTGTACGTGTGCGTTCAAATTGCCTCTCACTTGACACTTTTAGATACGCATTGGCAGCTTGTAAATTCCTACTTCAGTGTAATGAAAAATCTCGTTATAATTTGCACATCAAACAAGAGGGGCCCTGGTACTTTAGCTGGGGGAGACTTGATTAAATTTCTAGGCTTTTGAGAAGCTCACAACACTCCCAGTTGTTAATGTTCTTTATACATAATATCTGAGACAGAATTAGCAACAGAATTACCGCTCAAATCTGGGTTTGCTTTTCTTTCTTCCAGGCACTTTGCATATTTTAAGGAGGGTTCTCCCTGCGCGGGTTAAATTAGGCAGCGCTCAAAGAGAGGCTGAGATCTCTCCTGGGCACCAGGGCTTCATCTCCCCTTAGGGCGGTGGACTCGTGAGGGGCGGTGCTGACTGCTCACACCTGAACCTCATTAGGCCCTGAAGGCACAGCTTGCCGACTGGGGTGTGTGGGAGAATACCCCAGTGTCTCTGCCACCTGCCCCAAAGCCTCCTCTCTTAATAATCCCCCTGGTAGTCACCCCCCATGTCCACAGCCTCCCTGCCCCCTCGCTCCTGCTCTTCCGCTGCTCCCCAGAAACTTGTGCCTGTGTCCCAGGGTTAAGGTTCTCAATCCAACCTTTTCCAAGTCCATACAATCATTCTTTCAAGACTGACTTTTCTTCTCCGGAGCCTTCGCATTGATCCATAACTGCTGTCCACGTGCTCTCGCGGGAGTCCTGCCTCACTCCCGGATGGCGGCAGGATAAGCCCCAGGCAACCCTGCTGGAATGAAAACCATCGCCAGCATTTGTGCAGCGCTCACGAGCTCAGCGCTTTTCGCAGGCATGCCTGCTGGGCCCTCACCTCCACTCTGGTAGTAATAGTTTTATTGTGTCCATTTTACACAATAGTTTTATTGTGTCCATTTTGAGGCATAGACTTGGGCAAGGTCACACCATGGAAAATAGCAAAGCCAACGAATATTTATAGGAATGGTTTATTTAAACAACCTACCCTTTGTTCTGGAAAGGATTTATGATGGCTCACAGAAATACATAAAGATAAAACAATTTCAAATCAACATGGGAATAAATAGAGACAGCAGGGAAATAAGGACAGGAAAGAGCAAGCAGAGCTCACAGCATCCGAGGACAGGCTGAGCGCTGAGGCCAGCTCGGCACCCAGAATGCCAGGCGTTCCCAGTCCTCAGTTTCTCTTCTGACATCGCTCATCTGCCCCATGGACTGATGATTGCTTCAGGGCAAAGGGAGCCCTGGTCATTTCTGTCTCCCCACATTTCCTGTCTGACAGACACTGGTGATGTGGATGTAATGATGACAGGCATCAGGCCTCTTCCTCTGCCCCTCTGTCCTGCTCAATCCTGCAGTAGGAATTTTGACTCTCAGAGCCCTGGAGAGGTTTCTCCTGCCCCTCCCTCCCAAGGGGTGTGATTCAGCTGACTGGGAATGGGGCTAGAGGCACTTCCTCACCCACCTAGCCTGCCTGCCTGCCTGCCTGCCTGCCTGCCATGGGTCTGACCATGACTTCCCCCACTGCGGGCAGACCCTCCTACAGGAGTGAGGGTGGAGTGGGGCCTGGAGGAGTCTGATGTCCTCCAGCTGTGCTCAGTGAGCTGTGGTGGGTGGGGAGGTGCAGTGAGAGCAATTCAGTGGAAGATCTGGGACTGCCATTTTGGCTTTAGGTCGGTTTTTATAGTGATAATGTGCATGTTTTAATCCCCGATCCACTGAGAGATATGCTTCTCAGATGTTTCAGAATCTGGAAGGAAAGGGTGTGATTTTTTTTTTTTTTCTGACACTTTAAAATCTCAATTTAGGATTTGCTTTCTCACAAACATTTTTATTCTTAAATGGGATGCTCTGGAGTCTGTTAGAAAAGCTGGTGATAACGAATAACCAAAAACCCTTTTGTAAAGTTTGTATTGATTTGGGGCTCTGTAGGGTAAATGAAGTTAAGTTTTCTTCCACCCTCCCACCATTAGCACCAGTGATTGACACCTGTGGTCCTACTCGCATGCCTGATGGCAGCACCTGGATCATGGTATGGGTGTGTGTGGGTGGGTGCACCTGAGCAGAGATGGAGCCTGGGCATGTTACAGAGGGCAGCAGCCGAGGAGGGGGTGAGGTGGGGTGCAGTACAATGCAGTGGGGAGCATCAGAGAACAGCTGAGAGAGGACAGGGCGTATAGGGATTTGCAGGGGCTCCGACTTGCTGTCTCCTGCAGGCTTGTCTTCCCTAACCTGTAGGGATGATGGCAAGGGCTTCAAGGTTCTTTCAAGCTGCCTGAACCAGTGATGAACCAACCCAGCCTGGATGGGTGAAACAGGCTCTGAGCCACAGGTGCCAGCACAGAAGCATTTGTGAAGAGGCTGGAGGGAGCAATTCGGGTTAGGGATAAAGAGGAGGGGCCGGAGAGGCCCAGAGAAGCTGTGCTGGGGATCCGTCCCCTGGGGAAGGAAGATGGGAGGAAGAAGGATGGAGTAGAAAGCTACGGACAGCAGATCCAAGCATGTTTGAGTTAGGCTGGTGGGGATACTGCGGTCCTGAGCTGCTACTGGAGAAAGCCCACAGCACATGGAGACAGCCATGCTGGCTCAGTGGCTGTGCTCGGTGGCCGTGCTCCTCTCTTGGAGGCGCAGCCTCACATAATGTGGTAGTAGATGCAGAAGAGAAGCAGTAGCACCTTTCATTCTGTCCCCTGCAGTAGCAGAACCAAGAGTGGGTTTTCCTGCCTCTGAATGGCTTCATCTAGTGAGGCTTTGAGTGAGGAGGCCCCTGCCAGCACCAGGGCTGGTGTCTGCTCTTCCTGGGTGTGCCTGCGCCCACCCATCCACAGTGAGCAGGAGAAAGGTGGAATGGCCGCCTCTCTGTGGAGACAGTATAAACGCTTGCCAGTAGCCTTGCAGCCACCTCTGTGTCTCATGGACCAGCACTGGGGCATGTGGCCAGCCTGCAAGGTGGCACAGAGAGAAAGAAGCTGGTCAGCCAGCACTGCCATGCACTGATGCCCCAGAAGAAGGCGCTAGTGCTGGCTTCTTAGCTCCACACATACTGTGCTGGGCTGGGCAAGTTGGTCCCCCCACCCCCCCGCCCCACGTACCTCCAGCAGCTGCTTCCCAGTGCTGCTGGGCAGTTGGGCACTTTGCAGGCACCATCGAGTGCATGAGGAATGCTTTCTAATTGCTCAGCCTGGTGAGACATGCCATGCACATAATGCAGGTCACTCCTCCCTCTGAGGAAAGTATTTCCTCTTTCTTTGGAAAACTGAAATGATAATGGGAAGGGAAATAACTTGTGTCATTTGCCCTCCATACCTGGGGTTTTACCACATGCCCTCCTGTGCCCACCTCCCATGACCTGTGTGTGAGACAGCTGTTTCCACTGACACTTTTCTCCCTTTGTCTGCTCTACCATTGTGTGGCAGACACGGGCTTGGGATACGGATGCCAGACCTTTCGCTGCCTCTGAGTCTTCTAATCAGAGTCATCTCTTCCCCTTGACAATGATTGGTTCAGAAATGTGATATGACCAATTTGACTCGAGCAGAAGGCTCCTGGTTCCTGGGGTTTTTGGAAATTTTTTTTTTCTTGGACCACAGAGAAAGCCACAAGAAAAGCTAGTTTCGCTCTTCAGCTAGAGGTTTACAAAAATAAATAAGCAAAACAGGAGCCCCAGTTGCTTCTGGCTGTCATCCTGTGCCCTCAGAAAGAACCCCATGAGAATGAAGATAGCACTGTGGACTGCATTAGGGCTAAGTCTCTGCTTACCTTGCCTGTGCCATCGCATCTGTGTAGAGTCACAGAGGAACGGGGTCTAAGAAAATAGCCCAGGGAGGCTGGGCCAGCCTTCCTGAACAACCCAGTCAGCAGACTGCATGAACTTGCACATTTCCCTATTGTAAAAGCCGTTTGTTGGACTGACTCCTACACCAAAAGCCGCGCCAGGTGTTATATCCATCTCGGAGATGAGGAGACCCACGTCCGGGGGCTTGAGTAGCCTGCCTGAGTCTGCACAGCTATGTGGTGGAGCTTGGCTGGGACCCTCCTTGCGGCCTCCACACCCTGCCATTAATCTGACTTTCCACTGGGAGAGCTATATTCACATATTTCAAAGATTCTAAGGACAGCTTGGACATGTTTAACTTAAGAACTTGTCTTTGGCTTTCTGGTCTTTCTCCATGAGTTCAGAGCTAGGCCATTTCCTGCATAATAGAATATCAAAAAGACTTTTACAAATGACACTAATGCCAAATCAGGAAAATTTATGACCAGTTTTCAGGGTGACTTTGTTTGCTTTTCCCTCATTTAAAAAAAAATAGGCAGTAATGATGACAGAGTACAAGAACACATACTGGGTAGTGGCTTCCCATTTTCTTATCGTGGTTGACAACTATAACTGGGAAGGGTATGGTGGCGAGTAGGCACTGACTCCGTGAATTTTCCTACTGTGGATAAAAGGATTGTGAATGCAGCAATATAATGAAGTCTAAGTCCTTCTTCCAGAACAATGTAAAATCTTAAAATTGGAATTGGGAGGGCAGCTGATTTAATCTCCTTGGCAGGCAGGCATCCCTTCCAGAATTTCCTTCAAGGCTTCCCCTTGAAAATGCTCCAGAGGAGGCAGGCCCCTTTCCATTCTCCCTGCTAGAAAGTGCCTGGCACGACCCTGACTTTCCACTTACCTTTTGTTGTAAGCACAGTCACTGTCTTACAAGTATACTGGATACCGAATCATTAAAAGACAAATGTGATGAACAACCAGAAATAGAGACCCTTGCCAGGTGACCAAACCTATTACTCCTTTTTATCCTGACCAGCTTTGAGTACCAATGAAATATACATCCTGTCTATGAGTTTCATATAGCCCAAGAGGAAGACAGAGGCAAATTCAAGCTTTTGTGTAGCTGAAAGGTAACTCTGGAAGGGGAGAAGTGGCTTGGTTTTTAATTCCCTTTTTATTGTTTTCAGAGGCACACATTTGCTCAATTTTCAGAGTTAAATAGTCCTAAAACTAATCCTGAAGAACAGCAGCCTCCAACCAGACACCCTATGTTGACATACAGCTCTCCGGAGGCGAGCACTTTCCAGTCTTCCAGCTGTTTCTTCTGGTTTTATACTTACATTTCTGATAATGTGTTGATATTGCTGTTTCTTGATTTCTCTATTTTAAATGTCATCTATTTCATCCCTATTCTTTCCATCTATTTCATAGCAGAAGATGAGGATTTGGCTTAGCAATACCTTCCCTTCCTCCTAGTGCCACTCCCACTGACAAACTCTCCCTCTTCCACTTCCCTACAGAGCTAGATCACAATTTTTGGTTGAGCCAGTATTTAGGATTCACATTTTATTGGGATGTAAATCTTGTTCACAACTGAGCCAGACCAAGAAAACCAGAGAGAATCCAGAGGCACAACTTGACCTCCCTCACAAAGAACTTGAGTAGACTCTGGGATGACAAAGCCCTCCAGAATATTCCAGACCAAATAATTCACTCTGTGGGAAAGGTTTGGTTGGGGTTGTTTGTCCTTTGTCTGTACAATTTGAGGCAAGACTGACTCATGAGGCAGCAGGTGAGCTTTTCCTGGAGGAAGGTCAAAGTATGGAGACCTCGTGAAGAGGCCAAAGAGGTGAAAAGAAAGGTGAGCCAGGCAGTAGAATGAAGTCGTAAATGCACTTCTACCCCTGAGGGTGCCTTTCCACAGTTTGATTTTTTCTCTTTTCGCCTGGACTCTGGGAACAAGCATAGAGTAGCATCCTGTGTAGTTTTCCCCTGGGGGCCTTCTCTCCACAGAACTCTTAAGTGACTCTCAAACCACCTTGTGTTTGCTATAAGCTGATATTGTAGGGTGAGCAAGGGGTAATACAGTAAGTGGAGCCTGGGTAAAAGCAGCCAGTTTTCTCCAGTGTTCTGACTGTAACCATCTGTTAACCCCCACCCCCACCCCCAAGGCTGGACATTTGCCTCTTCTCTGGCTGAGCCCCACATGTGGGCTGACCAGTTACAGGAGTGCTGGGGGTCGCTATTGCCTGTGGAGAGGGGTCCTTAATGTTTACCTTTACTGAGAAAAAATAGTCCACCTGATTTTGTTTTTAAAATAAATGTCTCCTAGACCTCCCTGGTGGCACAACAGTTTGAGCACCACACTATGAAGCAAAACAAACCACTGCAGCACAAGTTTGATCCCCTGCCAAGGAGGTGACCCACATGGAGCAGCAGACCTCTCCTGCCTTTCCTGCTGCTCCCCTCAGCAGTGTGTTTCTATCAATCTTCCTGTTCTGTTCCCCACTCTGTCTCTGGTGGATCCTCTCACCCCCTGCACCTCTGACCTGTACCCCAGTTCTTGTATGCATAAATAAATAAATCTTAAAAAAAAGAAATTAAGAACCAACCTTTAGCTTTAAAAAAAAAAATAAATGTCTCCCAAGGATAGGAATCCAGATTCAAACCTAGAGTTATCAACGTCCTCCTCAATATGATAGAACCCATCTTTTTAAAATTCCCATTCATTAAATTTCCCCACATGTATATGTATAATGAGATACAGTCTATCATTTTTATTTATGCCCTAAGAAATGCTCATTGTTACTGAGTTCTTAGTACATAATCCCTTGATGGAGAATGTAAATCTATAGGGGTTTAATTATGCGTTCTACTCCAGGGTGGTAGGGTTTGGTTTTTTTTTTCCCCTAAGATCTATGACAAGGAGCTGAACCCAGGAAAATCTTACTGCCTTTCCCCCTTGTTAATGAATATATTCAAATTACCTATAAAAAAAAAAAAACAAAAACAAGCACCCCAGTGTCTCTTTACATTTTCAAATGTTCAGCTTTAGTTTCTAATCAACAAAGGTCCTCTCCACTCAGTTATTTTTCTAAGCAGTTTCATTTGAATGGTTCACTTTTAGCTGCTTTCTTTTATGGGTCTGTAAACTTTTGAAGATTCAGTTATGCAAAAGAGGTTACAAGTGCTGGCATCAAAAGAGGGGAAAACCAGAAATGGATGTGAAAAAAAAAAAACAAAACAACCCCATTTGAGCCTTTGGGGCTGTTTCCTGAGAAAGCTGACCTTCCTCCTGTCTTCATTAGAGATTAATATACCCCTTTTTGTCATAAGCTGTCAGATTTAGAGCTTGTCCTTTGCAATTCACTGGGCTCAACCAAAACTCAACCAGTGACAAAGGTGCCCAAAGAATTGATTGTAGATGCAGTTTCAGGCCATGTGACAGTCATGGCTAACAATAGGATTTTCTAGCCTGCAAATGGGCTTTTACAAGCATTGAAAGACTTGATCATTGAAAGGACTGCAGGGTGGTAAGAATAGCAGCGAGTATTTACCAGAGTGCTTCCTCTGTGTCACATTCTGGTTGCTAGCCTTACTTGGGTTAACACAATCAGCCCACCCCCTTTGTCCTCTGCAGTTGGTTTATTGGTGTCTGCCTCATGCCCTCAGATAGGAAAGCTGAGGTCACATGGCTTATAAGTGGCCAAACTGAAATGCAAACCCAGAGAACCAGTCCCAGCATCTAACCCTTTAACCACTGCCTGACAGTCTTTCCTGCCGCACAGGTGGGCAGCACCTCATTTGGTATCTGGGAAAGTAGAGGCCCGAAGCCCATCTCATAGATGTTCCCGCAGCTAGTGAGGGGCCAGGTAAAAGAATTTAATTCCTGCGTCTACTTCCAAGTTTCCTACACATTACACCACCACCCTTTGCTCTCCTGCTCACCGTCAAGTTTGTGTTTCAGGCAGGTCAGGACTGGGTGTACACTTCTCAGGCGCAAAACTTAGGGGAGTTTACAAAAACCTCAGTAATCAAAATCAGTAATAGTTTAAGGAAATATTTTTAAGTCAGTATTAATGCAGAGAAACTCATATGAACAAGCTATCAAAATTTTAAATAAAGACAAATAATTCAGGCCTGTCCCCAGTTCCTTTTTAAGCCACTTCCTCAATTCTGGCAGTTCTTATTTGATTCCGGTTCCTTCATATCTTGTTCTTGTGGAAATATTTGAAAGTTTTGAACTACCATTTATTTATTCCAGAGGTACTTACATCCAATACCTTGGGTGTGGAGGAATTAGACTAAAAAAGAATTGTCCAAATTGAGGAAAGGATTTAATAAGGTATTGAGATAGGACTGAATCTTATCTTAAATTTTTGATATTGTGTTCATTGTGAATTTTTGTTTTAAATTTTATTTTTTAAGTATTATTTATTTTGATGACTGAGCTTCTGGCAGCCCTTCAATTTTGTTTGCATTTAGTACAGGGAGGGCCTAGAAACTAGTAAAAAGATGGACTATCTCAAAACCAAGGAACAAGCATAATGTGAAGTTTAAAACGCAGTGGCAGAAAGGTAGCAAGCATGGGGCAGGTGACTAACGTTTGAGTCTACACTCTGGCAGGTGCCCCAAAGGGGTTTGACACATACTTGCATGACAGTTCTGTGATGTTCATGCCTCAGAGAAGTTCAGTAAATCACTCACAGCCGAATAGCTGGCAAGGGAAGCCAGTATTCAAATCTGATTTTTCTCTTCATTGCAAAGCCCTGGGCTCCCAAGTTCTCTTTCTTAGATGAATCAGGAGTAAACAGGTAAGGCTACAAAGGCACTGAATAAACTACTCCATACATGCAATGAGATTCCTTTTTAGACTTTCAATTACAGGTAAAACCCAAAAGACATAAACAAGTGCTTCAAGAGTAAATAATACCTAGAATGATTTTGAGTAAGTATCAGTTTTTTTCAACTTCATAGAAGTCCGTAAATGCACAAATTCAGCTATAAGATGAGGTCAATTAGGGCTCATGTAGGAATGACTTTGCAGGTATATACATCAAGACAATGATTCCAAACCCCAGAAGTTTCCCTGTGCCCTTTGTAATCCATCCCTCCTTCTACCTCAGTCTCTAGGGGACCACTTGTACATTTTTTGTTTGCATTTTCTAGAATTTTACATAAATGGAATCATACACTATGACTCCTTTCTATTTGTTTTCACTCAGCATGACTGCTTTGTGCTGTGGTTCCTTTTCACTGCTGAGTAGTATTCTGTTCCTTGGATATATGTAAACTTATAGATCCATTCACCTGCTGCTTGTTTTCAGTATCTTGATTGTTTTATGTACAAAAATATCTTTAGGTACTTGAACCAGCTTTAAAATTATAGTGTTCCTGAATGCCCAGTTACTCAGATACGGCAAGGTCAATGCTGTGTGTTCACCTAGTTCATCTTGTTTTTTTTCCCAGCAACATAGAAAATACACTGGACCCTTTGCTGTAAATAAGGCCATATTGCTAGTTTCTGAGCAAAGGAGATATACATATTTCCCAGTGGAAGCAGCAAGAAGCCTCCGTATAATTTTCTAGCCTAAGCAGAGTGACTGCTGGTGTTGCTGGGTGGAAATGGGGGCCTCGAGTTCATAGGAGGGAAGTAGCTGCCTTGCAAAGTGGATTTTATATCCCTGAGAAGTAACCTTTCTATGACTTAGGGTTGTTTATTATGGCAGCAAAAGCCTAGCCTTTCCTGACAACACACTTTAGCTTAGCAAACACTCTTTTCAGAGATTATCTTTTCAGAGATGGTTCTGCCTTAATGGAGCCCAAATTAGTGAGGTTTTTACTCACTAATTATTAATTTAGAATTTGTCTAAGAAATCAACTGATAAGAACAGGTCCAATGGTGAAGGATTGTGGGTCCTGTGGTGGTGGATGTGGTGTGCTGATGTTCATCTAAAGAGGTATGAACCTGTATCCCTAAATCATATACAGAGTTGTAAACCAATGTTACCTCAATAAAAGAAAATAATACAATAAAAACAAGAAATAGACCAGTAATGTGCAGCTACAGTTCATCTTTTCCTTCACCACATAGGAAAGAAAGAATAATCAGAAGAGAAGCATGGAAGTGGTGGTGGTGGTGAGGGATGGGGGTGGGGGGAAGCGTGGAATAGAGGCAAAAAAGGAAAGAAACAAAACACTTATTATTCTTTATCATGTACCAACGGGTCACCTACATTAGCTTAATTAATTATCACAATTCTGAGGTGATACTTATAATTTCTCTTTCACAAACAAAAAAACTGAGACACAAAGAGGTTCCCAAGGATACACAGCTGGTAGGTAGCAGTTGAGAAATTAATAACTAGGTCTGCCTTGCTCCCAGCTGCTGCCTACCTGTCCCATCAGACTATAAGATACAGAAGATGTATGGAAAAAGAGCCCCCACCCAGCACCCTAACAGCCTCCACTATAGCTAAGGCCAGCTGGCAACAGGGAAAGCAGAGGTGTTGGGACACAAGTGACCCATAGCCTACACAAACAGCCTCGCGATGAATGGTGGGCCATGGCACATGCATGGCACCTTAGCTTTGTGGCCTAAGGCACACAGTGAAAACTGAAGCCTGCTTCCTGAAGTGCACAGTAGGACTGATCCATAGAAAGATGGGCCGTGACCTGCCGTGAAGTGCAGCTCTGTGGTTTCCTTTGACCACTACCCCTGCTCCTGCCAGGTGACCCTCACAAGTACAACCAGGCAAGCCTGTGCTGTGGATTAAATAGGCCTGAGAGGTCCCCTCAAAGTCACACTGGCATGATGTCAGTGCCAAAGGAGACCCTGTTTTCTGTCCCAATCACTTTTTAACTCACTTTGTGTGAACCTCAGGTCTCCAACTATTACTAGTAAGAAAACACTTGTGAAAACCTGCAGGCAGAGAGGCTCTGAGGCAGAGCACATCTTCATCCTAACTCTCATCTGCTGGTCATATCCTCCCCCAAAGAGTATGGGGGTGCTAGTTGTGCCAGGTATGAAGTTAGCACATTCCACAAGGACTTGTTCATTTATGTGAATGCAGCACCCTTGGGGAGGAGAGGGAGATTCTTGCTGTTGGCCATAAAGAGACCTCCCTCTTCTGCTCTGAGAGGGTCCCCAGCCAGGGTAAATTTGCTGACTTAAATATGTTACAATTAGGGGCTCCCTGTGGCACTACATTATGAAGCATCCATAGCCACTGCAGCACCAGTTCGATCCCCAGCCAGGGAGGCGACCCACATGGCGCAACAGAACTCTCCTGCCTTGCCCACTGCTCCCCTCAGCAGTGTATATCAGTCCATTTGCCTGTTCTCTTTCCCACTCTGTCTCTGGTGCGTCCTCTCATGCCTCACACCTTTGGCCTATACCCAGTTCTTGTATGCATAAATAAATCTTTAAAAAAAAAGTTACAATTAGCAATTAAACAACCCTAATGAATGGGCACCAAGCCATGGTTATATTATATAATGTTAAACGAATGAAATTGCTGCCTCAACCTACTGTATTTTATAAACTGACAGACTACACAAAGGAGAGTGTTCTCTCAGTAACTTTGCATATTTCTTTCCCAGTCTTCCATTTATTTCCCTTTAAAAGCTTAGGGTATGACCAAGAAGACAGATGAAATAAGAATAAAATTTCATCTTCTTAAGCAAGAGGTAAAATGTATTTTTTTCTTTGTATATTACAGCCATGTGCTAATTGTGCTAAGTCCTAGGAGTAGGAAAATGTACATACAACCATAACAAACATTCTTTTCTCAGGTCAAAAAGACACAAAAAGAAGACTTTTAGGGTGCTTATATTAAATAATATGAAAAATTGTGAAAAACTAAAATTAAGCATCTCTGCCTCCAAAACAAGTTCCATTCTGACCTATCTGCTTAATAAACTAATGATATTTAATTATATGATAAAGTTTCTGGTCTTCGGATTTATTATTGGGTATCATACCCCATAGAAACAAATCTTGGTCAATTGCAAATGTATTGAAGCATAAAATACTTAATTAAGGCTGTGATTATTCAAGTGTGGTTTCTAAGGACGCCTGCACCTTGGTGGGTTCGTTTTTTCTGTCTTCACCCCATTCTCTATGGTACTTCTAAGCTATGCAAGTAGTTAGCATACCCGTGTACTTTAATAACAAATTATTGAATCTATTATATACTTAAGTTCTTGGCTATGACCATGTAATTAGATCCCTGGGTCCTTTAAGAGGAGGTGATTCATCTAAATAGAGATAAAGCAATAAAAGTGTATTAGTTGGCCTGCCGGTTCGGTTTACATTTACAGCCCAGCACTGGTACCCAGTGAGCACTGGAGGGATCTGGCAGGGATGCTCGGGCATTATCACATTCACCCAGCCTCACTGTAAGGGGATTTTAACTATAAACTGGTGACATTTGAAAAAACAGGATTATTTTATATGAGCTACTATAAAAACTCTTGTCCCAGATTTCAAGGGTAAGGAAAAGTGAGGACAGGCCCAGATTCAGTTATCAGATGGAAAAGAAAGAGGAAAGAGGGGGCCTCCCCAGTGGCCTAGGGGTTAATCTCAGCACTATCACCGCTTATGGCCTGAGCTTGATCCCTAGCCAGGGAGCTAACCCACCTCTCATCTCACCCACTGGTCCCCTGAGCAGTGCATTTCTGTAAATCTGCCTGTTCTTCCTCCAACTCTGTCTCAGATGGTGAATCCTCTCAAGTCTACCCCCCCCCCCCACACACACACACCTCTGGCCTAATGCAAGTTCTTCTACAAAATAAATAAAATATATTTTTTAAGATGCAAATTTTAGAAAAGGAAGAAAGAACAAGATGAAACTGGTAGCTGACATCAGGTAATAGAGATCCAAGTTCTCAGTTACCTGGTACAAACCTTAATTAAATATATGAGCTGAGGGGCCTCCCTGGTGGCGCAGTGGGTTAAGCAACACACTATGAAGCAAACAGCAGCCACCGCAGCACGAGTTCGATCCCTGCTGCCGGCCAGGGAAG